>OX638396.1:4200000-4447500 GCA_951813805.1 Limnephilus auricula | reverse complement strand
CACACTGGTTAAAATATAGTGAAAGAATGAAAATTTTTCGCTACAAATCACTGTTGGTTTTGTTAAGTGTTGTATCGTCCTATTTGCGATATTTAACTTCAGTTTTAACCTGTTATTTTATGTGTAAATTCTTCTGGCGTCATTTCCGTCTGTGGGCCCTGTTTCGTCCAATTTTACGTCTGTGTCACATTTTATTTTCATTTTTATACATAACATATGTCTTTGTATAATTTTATCTACGCTTTCACGAGAAGCAAAAGTGTCAATCATTGAAAACTAATGTAATCAATTCCTTGCTTAAAATCAGTAATTTCATTTCTAAAAGCCTCACAGTAAGCCTCACAGTGGTGTTTGAAAGAGAGAGTACGAAAACAGTGTGAAATATAGTTGTGAATGATGAATACTTAGAGTAGATGGTTTGTGTATTTGGGAAGTATGTTTACGAGAGATGGGAAGGCTGATGGGGATATTGAAAGTTGGGGTAAATGCAGGTAACTCCATTAATGGTGGACTGAATGCTGTTGGCGCCAACAAAAAGCTGTCCAAAGAAGCGAAGCTAGCAGTTCACAATGGAGTGCTGGTACCTACCCTGATGTATGGCAGTGAAGCATGGAACTGGCAGAGAAAGGATGAAAGTAGACTGAAGCTGTAGAAATGAGATCCCTGAGGCGTATGTGTGGTAAAACCATGTATGATCGTGTGAGGAATGTGGGGATCCGAAAAGAATGCAAGGCCGATGTGAGCGTCATAAGTAAGATTAAGAAAGGGACGCTTAGATGGTTTGGACATGTAGAGCGAATGAATGAAGAAAGGAGTGTCAAGAGAATATATGACGCAAATGTGAATGGTAGAAGAAGTCGAGGACGCCCGAGGAAGACATGACACGATCAAGTGAATCAGATAGTTGAGTCGGGCCATGTCAAGAGTCAGAATAATAGAAGAGCATGTATGATAAGATGTATGAATGTGAATGAGGTGAGGAGTGTATGCCAAGACCGAGTTGTTGGGCGGTCCGTCCTCTCTGCCTACCCCTGCGGTGAAACGGCGTGATGGTTAGTTAGTCTCACAGTAAGCATCTAAAATCATCTCACCCTTACTGCAAGTCTATCTGAACTAATTTATAAGCAAATTCTTCAATATAAAATTAATCAAACCTAACCTAACCTAACCTAACCTAATCCAACCTAACCTAATAATCTAATAATGTTATTATTCGAATATAACGTAGAACAATACTGTGCGACAATCCCCTTGTTTGGTAGACAAAATAAGTCAATATTGGAGCTCGATGTACTCCCGACTCTAGACCTCCAGAGACCTACAAAGAACCGTACTGATTAGACATCTTTATTTTCTCATTGCAGTTCTCATCCTTATTACTCTTTCTTCATCTCTCTCGACAGGATAGGATTACATTCCGGGTAATAAATAGGTGCATCATGCATGGGACGGGCGAAGTGAATGAAACAGGTTATATGACATTTAACGAGAAAAGCGTCGTAACGTTATATGGCACATCTTTGTTGAAACGTTTAAGACAGCATTCACGAGGAAAATCTAAAGACGTGTCATGTTACGATGATCATTCAAGACTTTAGCTGCATTGACTAAACATCGGATAAATGCATTTGAATATTACGTGTATGTTTACGAGGGATGGGAAGGTTGATAGAGGATCTTGAAAGAAATGTAAATGACGGCCGGCGTAGTCTAGCGGTAAGGCTTTGGGCTCCCATTCCGAAGGTCGCGGGTTCGAACCCGGCGTTCGCAAATAAATTTTATTTGATTAATTTGTGTTATTTCACAATTAATTAATTAATTAAAAGTGATGTATAGTATATTTGCGGCACGTTACAGAGTGGAAGATACTATCAGTATCGCCCTGGTGTGAGACCACAATTCAGAATTGAAAGGTTGCTTGAAATGGCTTTAGCCGTGTTTAGTGACTAGATCTGAATAGCCACATACTTCCCCACCTTCCTCTTCCCCAGTTCCTTCCCTTCCCCACTTACCTTCAGTCTCATAACATACCCCAATTGGGGATGCCATAGTCTCGCTGGCTTCAGGCGGGAGCAGTTGGGACTCTTTCGAGGTATTCACTAAAAAAAAATATTGAAAAAATGCAGGTAACTTCATTAATGGAGAATGGCGCGAAGAACAAAAACCCTTCCAAAGAAGCCAAGCTTGCTTCATTCGCTCTACATACCCAAACCATTTGAGCATCCCTTTCTTACTCATTTCGCTTACATCAGTCTTGCATTCTTTGCGGTTCTCCACATTTCTCACACATACGCCTCTCTCATTTATACAGCATTCAATCTACTTTCCTCTGCCAGTTCCTTGCCTCACTGCCTAACCAGTATAGGTATCAGAAGTCCATTCCAGATCCAAATCCAGAAATGCATTTACCCATTATCTGTAAGAAACACTAATATAACAATTTTGTTCTTTCAATACCTGAATTTGTTCTTTCAATACCTGAATTTGTTCTTTCAATACCTTTTTGTTACTTTCGAAAATTATTGTGAAAAATTATTCACCCTAGTGAGGTGAATTGTATTGCAAACAATAATACCTACACGGAGAAAAATATTATTCGAAAAAACGATCATTTTAATAGTAAAAACGGTTAAAAACGGGACTTTAAAAGTTCTTAGGTCTTACGAACAAATTAACAGTGTTTCAATGTTTATTAGCGGGAAAATGTAAGAATAATTTGTTGGTATACGTACGAAATTACGAATAGAAACAAATTATTCTTACATGTTCCCGCCAATAAACATTGAAACTCTGTTAACTTGTTCGTAAGAATTTCAGTCCCGTTTTTAATCGTTTTTACTATTAAAATGATCGTTTTTTCAAAATAACATTTTTCTCCGTGTACCACATAAAGAAACAATGTATAAATGAATAATTGGTTTTCTAAGGCAAGCATTTTTCTGATGGGTCCATATGGGGAAAAATGCATCGTGTAAACCCCCCCTAAAGTTATTTTAAGCAATGTTTTAATTCTGAATGGCGGTTTTTCACTACAGCGACACTGTTCCCGTATCTATGATCTTGAAATGGATCAATCTACGTTTAGTGAGTAGATCAAAGAGAACTTCTTACCTAACTTTTCCATTTTTCCCTTCCTTTCCCCCCTATTTTCAGCATCACAAAATATATCCCTCAAAAATGGGGATACCATAGATCTACAGTCTTCGAAGAAACGTGAAATTTCTGCGGCATAACATAATAAACCGTAATAGGACATTTCTTTAATCAACCAACCTCAAACTTTTTCAACCCCCTAAACTTACGTTACTTGTTTTCCTAAATGAACAACGTTTTCCTTCCAATAATTTAACTGTCAAAACCAACTGATTTTGGGGGAAACCCGGTGGTGGAGAAATTTGAAAAATAGATTTTACTAAATTGTTGCTGTCACTGTTGCTCTTACTCCACCGGATATTGAGCGAAAGGGACAATGCACCTCGGGCTACTAATACCTAACTAAAATCGAGGTTTTGTATTACCCACCTCTCTCCTCCAAAAGTGGACTGATTTTAAATTTTTTTTTTACCAACTACATAAGAAAAAACTATTCTATTGTCTGTACGTTTTGCTTTTAACAGCTCACTTGGTCTTACAAAAATGTAGGTGTGTCGCCCTTTCTGCCGGGGTGAGAAATATGATCTAAACGGTGTTAAAAAGAGAAAACACCAAGCTTTATATTCAAATCTAGCTGTTAATCACAGACGAATTAAAATGTACACTGTATGAATCCAAAGATTCTGAATTTATTATGATTTTTCGTGAATTTTTTATTAATTATTGTTGTATGAAACGACAAACAAGTGAGGTGACTCTAACTTTTGTATTTGTAATAAAATCTGTGTGTTTTTATTTATTTATCATTATCAATGATTTTATTAACAAAAAATGTAAGAAAAGCCATTTTTAAAACTTTTTTATGTTTGCATTCAAAATTTTGAAATTTAAAAAAATATGTTTTTTTTTGGAATTTCGAAAACAGTCATTTATCTTTTTTACTTATATTATCTCATGTAGAATCACCTCCCGAAGTTACTGTATTTTACCCCCGGACATCCTGTATAACCTGGCAAGAAACTATAACATTCAGAATAGAACTTGTTTGAAATTGTTTCATATAAAAAAACAACATGAACAAAAATTTTGGCGAATTCCAACACAATTCTCTATACAAAGCCTAGCGGCATAAACGTTTTGCTGATACGAAATAATAATATACTTACGCAATTTTCACCAAACAGGCTTGTTTATCAAAGTTCAGTAGAAACAAGGCCGCAGAGCTTTCACGAAACGATACCTAAAACCATCTGTCATGATTTCATTATGATTACATACGATTAGGTAAAGACGAAAGGCAGAATTGTGTATTTCTTGGTTTGTACTAGAGTGCCAACAAAGCTTTATTATGTGCAGATAAGACTCACCAAACAAAAGAAGTGACCATTTTGTAAGAAAATATCAAAGGCAAATACGATTCACACAATAAAGGTCTGTATTACTAACCTAGATAAAATTGTGATATTGTAGAACAAAGGGGGAATCATTTGTCATAAAATATCGTAGATATATTAACTTGCGTTCGCACTCGGTTATTTACAACAGCTTTTTTTATATGAATACCGAGTCTTTGGCTTCCTTAATTGGGGTATGTTGTGAGGCTAAAGGTAGTGGGGAGGGGAGGAGATGGGGGAGACGAAAGTAAAGTAAAAAGAGGTGGGAAAGTAGCTGGCTTTTCAGATCTGGTCACCAAACACGACTAAAGCCATTTCAAGCAACATTTCAATTCTGAATGGTGATCTTGTACCAGGGCGATACTGAGATTATCTTCCACTCTATTATTCATCCTGGAAGACAGGTTTCCTTTGTTTTTTTTATTGTAATACTGTGATAATTGATTTTATTTATCATGAATAATTTTCATTTTGGTAAATTAACCATGCAATGTAACTGACCTTGATGGTGACCTTTTCTCCCCTATCATCTAGGTGTTCATTTTAGCCAACCAATTCACTCCGTTATAATGTTTTACGGAGGACCCGGTCGATAATTTGGTTTTTAAAGTTATAGCAGTGCCCTTCACTCACCTTTTTGCTAGGATTAGCCCGGTTCAAACTTCTCGTCTGGATTGTTATTTTTCACAGTTTGTAATTTAATACACATCGTTTCATTAATCGCTAAGAAAGAATTGTGACAGAAGAAAATTATCCCCCATAGGTCGCAGTTTACCAATGAAAAATGCTAAAAAAACTGCTCGGAAAATTGTCAACTTTTCAAAAGAAGAATAGTTTAAAAGTATTATATTTCTGATAAAAGTATATGCTATATCATGAACTTTGTGGTACGAAGAAAGTAATGCAGCTAAAGTAGTTGCTAATATTATGTTCTGAACAGTAATTTAAAGTTAAGTTCTAGAGTTTATCTGAGATAGCTAAATTCTTGCACTAACTTAAAATGGTTGTCATGCCGCCAATAATTTCTTTATTTGATTTTCATTTAATGCTTATTTGATTTTCACACATAGCAAACACTTTGAGGTATACATAATTATAATAATGACAATAAAATAACTTTGTTTTATTTATTCATTAATTTTCAATGCCCTGATGGGCTTTCACATGATACCTATATAATAAATACAGTGTTATATAAAACCATGTTTAAATAAGGAAGATAAACTTATAGAAATTATCATTATAAAAATAAAAGGTATAAAAATGTAATTGAAAATAATGTATTATAAGAAAAGAGTTTATTTTTTTATAATACATTATAAGAAAATAATATAACTGGTTTTTAAATTGCAGATGGCATAAACATAAAAATATACTGTAGGTTAATACGAGAATTTTACTGGTGAATAATACATGTATGACAAAATTCACAATACAGAAAAAGTAAAGAGAGAAATAAGTTTTTACATTATAGATAAATAGAAAGAATACAAAAATATATGCAAGAGCTCATTGATTATAAAAAATATGCTACATAAAATCATCATCAGGTATCTCTTAAATAATGGTAAACTCATATTAAACATATCGATTTTTGAGGTGAATTTAGTTTGAAAGCGAGGAATAGGTGCATGTTTTAATTCCACTTTATTATATTTCTTTAACCCACCGGTTTCAACTAACTAACTTTATATCTTTAACCAACTGGTTTCAACTAACTAACTTTATATCTTTAACCAACCGGTTTCAACCAACTAACTATATATCTTTAACCAACCGGTTTTAACCAACTAACTAACTATATATCTTTAACCAACCGGTTTCAACTAACTAACTATATAACTTTAACCAACCGGTTTCAACTAACTAACTATATAACTTTAACCAACCGGTTTCAACCAACTAACTGTATATCTTTAACCAATCGGTTTCAACTAACTAACTATACATATTTAACCAACCGGTTTCAATCAACTAACTAACTATATATCTTTAACCAACCGGTTTCAACCAACTAACTATATATCTTTAACCAACTGGTTTCAACTAACTAACTATATATCTTTAACCAACCGGTTTCAACTAACTAACTTTATATCTTTAACCAACTGGTTTCAACTAATTAACTATATATCTTTAACCAACCGGTTTCAACCAACTAACTATATATCTTTAACCAACCGGTTTCAACTAACTACCTATATATCTTTAACCAACCGGTTTCAACTAACTACCTATATAACTTTAACCAACCGGTTTCAACCAACTAACTGTATATCTTTAACCAACCGGTTTCAACCAACTAACTAACTATATATCTTTAACCAACCGGTTTCAACTAACTACCTATATAACTTTAACCAACCGGTTTCAACCAACTAACTGTATATCTTTAACCAACCGGTTTCAACCAACTAACTAACTATATATCTTTAACCAACCGGTTTCAACTAACTACCTATATAACTTTAACCAACCGGTTTCAACCAACTAACTGTATATCTTTAACCAACCGGTTTCAACCAACTAACTAACTATATATCTTTAACCAACCGGTTTCAACTAACTACCTATATAACTTTAACCAACCGGTTTCAACCAACTAACTGTATATCTTTAACCAATCGGTTTCAACTAACTAACTATACCTACATCTTTAACCAACCGGCTTCAACTATATATCTTTAACCAACCGGTTTTAAAACAACGGTGGTTGAACACTTGAGGTGCCTAAATAGTACAGGTTTTTATGAATTCGCGATGCACAATAAATAAAGATCACTCATCACAGTGGGAGGCATGTATTCATACGTCCGTCACTTTTGGAAACATTGACGCCCAGATTCTTATTCACCTTCTCATACCTGTCTTCCTTCCCAGAACTTCCTCTCCTTCCTTTCCTAAAAATACCCTCCAAACAGCATCCCAAGGACGACGCAGTCCCAGAGGGGAAATATTTGGGGAGCTAATGTAAAAAAAACTTGAACAGATTTGGTATGCTAGCACGGTCGCTCGATATGAAGTTACCGACCGATTGTCGATAACTTCTCATCGTTCCCTAGGACAACTGCAGATCTCAAACGTACAAACGACAGTTGATATCGAATATATTAAGGACACTTAGTCATTGTAAACTGTCACCTATTCGTTTGCGATCTGTAGTTTTCGTAGGGAATGATGAGAAGTTACCGATAGTTATCCTACCGATCGATATAGAGCAAGCGTGCTAGGGCCTCTGATTTAGAGATTTGACAGTTTTTCATGTTTATTTTATTATCTGCTTAATAAATTCCCTTTGTTTCCTTCTTTTTCATACAGCTTTCCCAAAGATGACATAGGACGTGATTTGTAATTTGAAAAAATAATATGACTTTTTCAAAAGCGTATACTCCCTGACATTAGATTACACAGACAGAAAAATCCTCAGAAAAATGCTTGCATCTTCCGCAACATTAGTTTAAATTTATACAAAATTGCCAGCACAGATGTTCCAGAAATAAATCACAACCATGAGAGGAGATTCATACGAAAATGGTTCAATTTTGCTAAATATTTCTTTTTCAAGCAATTTGCCTCGGGGACGATGCCACGTTCAACCCGCCTTGGAGGTTAATGGCACTAAAACGTCCACAATAAAATGTTGATTCAACCAAGTCGTCAAAAAGGACTCTGAAAATATATATGCGGCTTTCAGAACTGCGTCATTTTTATTTTCATTGTGTTTTTTAAAAAAGAAACTTGAGTGACTGGCGGTCGCGCTATGATATATGACTGGAAAAAACACATCCTGAGTCAGGATATTGATGGTTTATGTTTTGAAAGATTAAAGGACACATTTATAAGGACGAAAATACTTTTAATGTGGACCATTAGTTAAGTCCTTCAAGCGTTCAGATCTTTTGTGAGTGTTTTTCATCTATTTTCAGGTAAAGTTATTGTCGACTCTCAACCGAGTACACTAAATTTATCATTGGACAACAACTGAACACCGTAATACGGCGAGCGGTGACTTTGATCATCGGGGATATCCGCATAATTCTCTAACTACCCTAACATTGATCCCTTCTTTGTAATGATGTTTCGAAAATATGTGTTAAATTAGTTGGTTTCCAGTTATATTTACCATTGAATTACCTTTTTATATACTTTTAATCTGTGTTTTCGAAGTAAGACTTCTTTAGGGGGTAAATCAAATCTTTTTTGGACGGAAGTAACATTGACAGAAATGTCGTAGGTATGGCAGCAATGAATCCTAAGACAACCAACGAATCGTCAAACCAACACGTCAAATCAAACTCAAACGTCAGACTTCACCCGTTTATTTTTGTTTACCAATGTATAAGGTAAGTTCAGCAGGTATATGTTATTTTTTTTGTATTTCTTGGGCATTAACTATCTAACAATTTCTAGACATTTTGTTTTGAAAGTTTTATTTCTCTTTGTACGTTTGTTACTTAATTTAAAAAATAATTTGTTATGCTTTGATGATTATTGTATGATTTAACTAAAGGGTTTAGTTGAACCTTTTGATTTGTATTATTTTTTACGATGAATATTAATCATTTTTTCTCTCTGATTCTTGTGAATTCTAGCTATTGAAATAAAAAGTGGCAGTAGTGCGATAAAAATAGTGTTGTTTAGAATTCAAATGGCTGAATCGCAGGAAAATTTTACCCTTCTTCTATAAATAATTATAAACGAAAACATCAACAACTTTATCATGTTCCGCCGCCTAAAAAATCATAAAGTCTTTATCTAGTTTTTAGTCAAGGAAGCTTTACTACAACCGCGCGTAAAGGTTAGACGCACTCAATTTTTTTAAATGTTTTTTTTTTTAGCAGTTTTATCTTATATTTTTCTTTAATCATTTGCTGTTTTGTATATTTGTCATAGAAAAAATTTAATACCTACATTTTATGTATCAGTTTCGAGTCATTTATACAGTAATTTCTATTGATCACTATAGTTACTTGCATATTTGAACTTTGAACTAGCACTTTTTACATTGTTCCTGATATTAATTATCGAAGGAATATTTTGTTTTGGCATATTACTAGGGCCAGTTGTTTCTGAAAATTTCACCTATGAATTTCCTTCAAACCGTCAATCACCGGAAAATTGGGTTGTTTCAACCTCCTTCAACCAGAAGAAATTTCATAGAAATGTGATGTGAATGTGATCAGCCGAGGTCGGACGGTTAGCGAAATAATAGGAGGCTCAGACGTCAAAATTGTGATTCGGCGGGGAACACTGAGTGAAATTTTCAAATTTATCGAACGTTATTTTGGATTTGAAACAACCCATTTGAAATGAAGGAAGACGTGATTGCGTGTCAAAATTGAAATATTTCTATGAAACTTTCGTTGAAATTTTTTCAAACAATGCCACGACAATAATTTTAAGAAGATACAAATATATTCCAAAACTGAAAATTTGTAATGGATCTAAACGCATTGTTTGCATTAAATGTAATTATCTTAATAATTAAATGAAACAATATAACTTAGTTACAACCACTGATTTATTTAGTTAAACGCTGACCGGTTTCGGAACAACCGTTCCTTCCTCAGGGCAAACATATAATGATGTCATTATATGTTTGCCCTGAGGAAGGAACGGTTGTTCCGAAACCGGTCAGCGTTTAACTAAATAAATCAGTGGTTGTAACTAAGTTATATTGTTTCATTTAATCATAAAATGGATAACCACAAAGTGATAGCTAATTTCAAAAGTAATTATTTTTCTTTAAAATAAAACAATAACTTTGTATGCACCACTTTTATTTTTTTATACTTAATGCCGAACGGGTTTCGCTACAACCGTAGCTTCTTCAGGGCAGTATAATCTCTACTAATATCTAACATGTGTTGTAATATATTCAGGGGATTGAAGAAATGGGCTGGGTTCCGCCGGTGCAGGACGTAATTGGAGTAAGGGACTGGGGGTTGGAAAGTGAATACATTATAACACATGTTAGATATTAGTAGAGATTATACTGCCCTGAAGAAGCTACGGTTGTAGCGAAACCCGGTCGGCATTAAGTATAAAAAAATAAAAGTAGTGTATACAAAGTTATTGTTTTATTTTAAATTTTAATGTCACATCACAAAGTAACTGCTTCATACGAACAAATAATTATTTTTCTTTTAACATTTTTGAATGCCAGCAAAGTTCTGTATTTATGAACTTAGAATGTTAATGGCACCATATAAATAAAAATTAAAATGCAACCAGATTGTTTATGAAATATTTTGGCATGCTTTTGCATCAATAACAAAGCACCAACACAGCATACCAAAAATAGGATAGGCCTTGGGAGAAATGGTTTTACGTACGTAAAAAATAAAATTAATAAGAAGTACATACATTTAAAAAAATGTGCGTACAATTGAATCGCACAATAGCAGTATTACTAAAATTTCTATCGAATCTCTACGTGCTGCAACTAGCATGCTAACTCAGACGCAACAATCTAACTTTCTCTTTATATCTAATAGTAGACTTGCTGAAAATGCTGAAGGCTTTATAGGGATACTGAAATCGCTCGTATAGGGCAAAGTGCCGCTTGCGATCTGATGAAGTGGACATTATTCAACATTTCGTTCTGCAGTCCACACTCAGCCACATTCTCACAAATAGTCCTTCAGTCACACTGTGCATCACGCACGCACAACGGCTGTGAATGCATTCCATGGAATTAATGTTATCCGGGATCTGAAGTGAGAGCATGCCGGAAATTTAATGGTGGGATTTGCAATAGGGTGAGAATTTTTTAAAATACGAAATTCCTGAATTATTTATTTACTTTATATATAATGCATACATAACCTTTACGAGAGTGTAACTATGTTATAACTTAACATAGATGTATATGAAAAAAATATTGTTGTACATATAAAGTGAAGATATAAATTTAATATAATAATGCAGAACGAATATAATATATTTTTTAATTTATATAATACATGATAATACATTAGGACATTTTAATACGTATGATATATTACATCACTACACTAGGCGACTGCCTGTTTCATGCTGACTAATGGAATTTAGTTAACATATGAGGTCTAGTGATATCTAGAGATATATCTAGAGTCTAGTGATATACTGACGGCCGGCGTAGTCCAGCGGTAGAGCGTTAAACTCCCAATCCGAAGGCCGCGGGTTCAAATCCGGCGTGCGCAAATAAACTTTATTTAATTGATTTGTGTTATTTCACAATTAATTATTTAAAATAATATATAGTATATTTGCGGCACGTTCCAGAGTGGAAGATACTCTTAGTATCGCCCTGGTGTAAGACCACCATTCAGAATTGAAACGTTGCTTGAAATGGCTTTAGCCGTGTTTAGTGACTAGATCTGAATAGCCAGGTACTTCCCCACCTTCCTCTTCCTCGTCTCCTTCCCTTCCCCACTTACCTTCAGCCTCGTAACACACCCCAATTGGGTATGCCATAGTCGCACTGACTCCAGACGGGAGCAGTTGGGACTCTTGTGAGGTATTCACTATAAAAAAAATAAAAAATAAAAATACGAACCGATTTATTTGAAATTTGGTATGAACATTTTCCACACATCCATTTATGGCTCCAACCAGAATCAGAATAAAAATTTTAAATTTCCTAATTAAAAAAAAAAATTAACCTGTTAAAAAAACGTAAAAACATTTTTTACTCCTTTGAGGTCCCGGCGATAGCGACATTCTTAGTGATTAAGAATCCGTTCGATTTTTTTTCAGATGACCAGACAGGTTGCAATCAAGTACGCCAGGGCGTACCGTTTTTTTTTGGATCCCCCACTTTACCAGCCTATTAGTTTTAGAATTTTGTTTAATTTTTTTATTTATTCTTAATATATCAATAAACAAATCATAAAAAGTAAGATACTAAAAATATTCTTCGTTTATTTTTTACAGAGCTCGAAAAGACGCCCGAAATTTGTGCCTCTAGACTAGAATACCCCCTTAATCATTTTACAGAAGACATAACGCGTATGCCCTCTTCAACAACTGGTACAGACTACATGCATTAGTCAAACCTGAAGATTTTATATTCTTTACACAACAAAGCCACATGAAATCATACTTAAGCCACAAGGAAATGGCAGGAAAAGGACAATAGAACGTCTAGAGTATTTACTTACTCCACTAAAGTAAGATGTTTCAATCCAACCATCATCCAGACACGTTCTACCCCAATCCCTTCTTTCCATTCCAACCCCTTTCAACCCCAACCCCTTCTAGCCTTTATACAGCAGATACCAGCTGACTACCTATGTAATAGACAGATTCAAAGATCAGGGGTGCTAGCATAGTCCATCGATAAGGATCGGTAGGATAATTGTCGGTAACTTCTCATCGTTCCCTAGGACAACTGCACACCGCTAACGTACAAACAACAGTTGATGTCGAATATGTTAAGAATACTTAGTCATTGTGAACTGTCACTTATTCGTTGGCAATCTGTAGTCATGCTAGGGAACGATGAGAAGTTACCGATAGTTATCCTATCGATCGTTATAGAGCGAGCGTGCTAGGGCCTCAGGGAAGCAATTTATCAAACCAAAAATCGACGAATCTTTAAGAGGCTAGACTTTGAACCACACGCGGAACACCCGCGTCTGTCATTCTGTCCCGCTCACAATAAGCTCACGCACACTTACAATACATGCGAATGCGAAATGTGCGAACGAGACAACGCTCAAATTTACCTACAGAAATCGCTCGAAAAGGGGTTTATGGAGAATACACTTTTCTACACCAAAACTTTCACGAAATTGAAATTTTAAAAAATATATATTTTTTAGAAAGAAGAAGCGACGTCGGTAGCTTTTTATAATTTTATAATTCTTTATGAGAGTTGAGTTAGCAGCACTTTTTTCTTAAGTAATATTTTTTAATAAATCGTACATGTTTGACAGTGAATTTTTACGTTAATACGAAACGCATCGAAAATTCGATGCGTTTCGTATTACCGGTACACCCTCTAGAAGGCAGTATAAAAAAAAATATTCATTTTGTGTAATTTTCGATGTAGAAAAGTGTTTTTTCCCGGGCGTCCTTTTTGTATGGGCCGAAAAGCGAAGTCTATCATCTTAAGAAATGTCCCACTAAACGCTTTTGTAAGCTCAAACGCTCAAGTCGTTTTACGCAGACTGAAGAAATAAAAGCTCGATTCGAAGTAAATCTCTTGTCCCACTCCAAAAATAAGTTGGGTCAAGCAGGTCACGTGTCAAAAATCAAACATCAGCATTATTTAGGATTTCGGGTCGAACCTTTGAACTCTCGGACCATTCTGATGTTATTAAGGCATTATCGTGATTAAATTTTGATTTTAATGCCGTGTTGCGCTTTCTTCGATTCGTTTAACGTTTAACGTGACTTAGCAGGGTTGTCTGGATTCACGAGGTGATGTCGGAAGGAGAAAGACTCCTCCAATCACCCCTCAACCCTGAAGACAGGTGGAAACTTGAGTGGCAATCGGCTAACGTGGAAAATGCCCATCTCGTACAAGACCCCACTGAGAGACAGCCTGGGTTCTCATTGCCTCGCAAACTCTGGTCCGCCATCAATAGAATAAGGTGCTCCCATAGCCGTTGTGCCCATATGATGCATAGATGGGGCCTTAAAGAGTCGGCGATGTGCGAATGCGGTGTGGTGCAGACCACCGTACATGTGGTCAACGAATGCCCGCTCCATTCATTCCCCGGCGGGATTGATGAGGTCCACAGGGCGACGCCTGAGGCCCTGGACTGGCTCGCAGACCTAGATGTCCCCCTCTGACCCCCCCACCATACGAAAGAAGAAGAAGAAGGTATTGGCGGTGCATGCGTCTGCCCGCCGACTGCGTGTTGGGGCGGATAGGTAGAGGCCGGATGAGGGAGATCCTTTGACCTCTTCAGCCGGACTTTCTCGACCCATCGCCTTGCACTGCAGTGAAAGGGAGGATTAATATATGTATCCCTACTGATCCACAGATTCATACCCATCCCTCATACCATTTTCATTCCCAGAACTTCCTCTCCACCATTTCCTTTAAAAGTTCCTCCACATAGCATCCCCAAAGAATCACAAAGGGCCTGAAGGAAATCATTTTACTCGGGGCCTCCTGTTAGGAGTTAATGAGAACTCGAAGCTTTGTTCCACTCAGCCACAGATTGTCGACAATTCACATAAAACCATTCGTTGTCTGTTGTTCACGAAAAAATATCTTTTTAGTAAAAGTCACAAACCGCTGTGATCCACTATATTTTATAAGAACTGGTTTATAAGAACGTCAACAAATAGTGCCACATTTTGCGATTTGATCGTGTTAGATTCTTAAATGAAATAAATTGTTTTTTGGTGATCGATTTACACCAAACTGTGTCAATAAATTCAGTACACCACTTCTCAAATAATAAATACTACGATACTCGGCTTACACTCGACAGACCAAATTCTTTCGTGGATTGGTACTTAAAATATCGCGTTTCTTTACTTCAGCTTTCTTACTTCAAATGGTTTTTCCATATAAAAATAAATGTTATATTAATCGACAAGAGAGAAACGCCATTATTTACGATTTTGTGAATTTTATGACTTCCACAACTTTCCGTGCTATAATGTATTACACAAGGAAAGAAATGTTGTAAGAAAGCAGAAATCGATACAATTATTACTAACGAATTTGTGATATCGATTCTCTTTATTTGATGACTTGAAGAGATTTCTCTTTTATGGTTTAGAGAAAAGGCTAAGGCAGTAAACTCAGAAATAATGTGGTACGAAATAAGCTTTGCCGTCGCCATATTAATATTAGGTTCTCTCGAATGCTCAATGATTTAGAGCAGCCGCCGATTAAAAAAGAAATCATTTTCTTGAATGATTTCCTTTTATTATTTCATTGCAGCAGCAGTTCTGCCTAGGTCCTGGGTTCGAGTCCCAGACGTGTCCGTATCTTTTTCTGATTGTTCTGTTTCAGATTTTCGATTGGTATTCGCTAATATTATCTTCATGAATCAAAATATTACAGTTCTAACTGCTACCGACTATCCAGAGATATTGGGATTTGTCAATTGGGGTATGTTGTAGAGGGGAAGTGAGTTGAGAAAGGAGGTGGGATAGAATAAGGTAAGAAAGTTTCTGGCTGAATGATCTGGTCACCAAACACGGATAAAGTCATTTCAAGCAACGCAACGATTTGATTCTAAGTTAGGATGTAATCTCCTTCTCTGGAACTTGCCGCAAATATACTATATTATATTAATATGTGAGATCACACAATAACCAGAATTGCAATCCCTGACCTCTGGATTAATAATTGTTCAGTTAAGTTGAATTAATAATGGACCTAAGAGAAGTTGAGTCAAAACTCTTTATAATAATGCTGCCAGTGAGCAAAATAAATTGACTTTTTTTATGAATGCCGCCCAAGAGTCCCAACTGCTCCTAGCCATTTCAAGCAATGTTTTAATTCTGAATGTTGATTTTACACCAGGGCGGCAATGAAAGTATCTTCCAATCTAAAATGTGCCCCAAATGTGAACCTAATATTATTTTAAATAATTAAATTATGAAAACACAAATCAATCAAATAAAATTTTCTGGTGCAAACCGTGATTTTATCCCCCGACCTCCAGATCGTTTGCCCCTCGACCACGGAGGCCGTCATGCTACGTCTACACAAGTAATATCAAACTAAGTATTTTCGTAATGAATAAAATTAGAGCGAATGAACGAAGAAAGGGGTATATGGAGGATATATGACGCAAAAGTGAATGGAAGAAGAAGTTTTGGACGCCCGAGGAAGACATGGCACGATCAAGTGAACCAGATGCTTTAGTCGGGCTATGTCAGGAGTCGGAATAATAGAAGAGCTTGTATGAGAAGATGTATGAATGTGAATGAAGCAAGGAGTATGTGCCAAGACCGAGTTGTTTGGCGGTCCGTCCTCTCTGCCTACCCCTGCGGTGAAACGGCGTGATGGTTAGTTAGTTAGTATTTTCGGTAGCCGAGCGAACCCACCGTTAAGACAGGGCAATGCGTGGATATAAAAAGCAATAAAGGACAATTTTTCGCAATCTTGATCGACAATACGGAAATCTTGACGGAATACCTTGACGGTCAGAAATTGTCGTAAAAAGTTGCCCGTTCACCAGAACTTTCATCACTGAAACAAAGGTCAACAAAAGTTCTCAATAAATGAATAAGTACCTACCGATTTAAAAAAGAACTCGGACAAAAGAACTTCCAGAACTTTTAAATAAACTCACAGATTCTTGATAAGACAGAAATAATATTTATATTCCTGCATAATTTAACATTTAAAGTCATCTTTGTCATAAAACCTTTTTCGTTAAACTCCAATTAACATTCAAATTAAAATACGAGACCAACAACGAAATAAATAATGACGATTTTTAATTCCGTTACGTCAAAACTGTGAACATTTCGAGAAAATTCCCGGAAAATCAAATCCCGCAAACGAAACTAGAGCAGGCAAATAATTTTTTACCAACTTAAATTATACAGTTTAAATTGGGCAATTTCTTCTTGTCCCAGGAGAAGCGGCTCTGAGTAAGAATGCCCCGGTAGATGGCTTAATTATGGGGTTTAAATTGAAAGTATAATAGAATGAGACTTAATTTACACAGGATCTTTCGTAGGGTTAATCGGGAAACACTGTAACCTAACATGAATTTTTGGTAATTATTTTTACTATTTATCTAGTCTATTAATTAATTAGTATGCACAAAGTTAAACATTTCATTGCTCATAAAATTATATTTTTACAGTAAGGATAACAATTTTTTTTAAAGAAAGTACATTCATTCTTCAGACTAACAGGCATATACATTTTTAGGCCTTTACACATTAAGAAGTTCGTGACTATTTTTATCATCGCAATCTACTATACAGGGTGTTAAGGGACGTACTTGACTTTGTTTAACCAGTGATTCCTGGCATTGTTAGGAGTAAAAAATGTTAATGAAATTTTGGTCTCTGGTAATTTTTCCGATGACTTTATAGCGGCTTACCTATCGATATCTACGCCGCACTAATTGGCACTGTCCGGCGCTGCACCTACCTTTTTGTTGTTGACCACCTTCTGGAAAGAGCTCGGTTCTGCGGTACATTACACACAGTGCTGCCTAGCCATATCGAGAAACTTCTCGCGTGTGCATGTTTCACCTACCTTCCGAGTACCTTTGGCCCAGCCTATATAAGAGCTCGAGTAAGCGAAATCAACCAGTCGATCTCACACAGTCTTCGCGGCAACAAGCCGGCGGCCTAGCAACCAACCTCGCAATCTGCGGTTCGCGTGTCGGGATAATATAACTTACGCAATTTGTAAATACTGTACATTTGTAAATATTATAAATAAACATCATCATCATCATCAACCATCCTCCAGCGTTTATTATCCCGACCTACAGCACGTGGAGATATCAGCTCACCGATATCTCCTCAATCAACCGGAGGCCCACAAATCACCTCATTCAGGACATCGCATCCTGCCTCTAAAACTTTTTTTTTTCAAATGTTTTTTTAAAAAATTTATTTATATATTTATTCACGCCCTAATGGGCCTTTACATGAACATTTTATACATTGGTTACAGTAATTAAGTATAAAAATGCAGTTGTAATAATTGTAAAAAAGCAACACCTATGTATGTAACAAAATTAAGTGCAAATTAGCTAAATTAGCTAAATACTAGAATGTTGGTTCTATATAAGATAAGCAAGAAATAATTAGTAGAAACAGATTTAGAAAATAAAATAATAAGAATAATAAAGAATTTGGCATTCTCAGACTATAAAAATATTACCATTTGTTATTTCGGCTACTGGCATTATACCTAGCTCTCTCATTAAACATTTAGGCGTATTAGATTTGTCAAAGAATTTGTATATAAAAATGCAAAAAATCAGTCATTTTAAATACATGTAGAATTCCGAAAGATTTTTTAAATATTTATATTGAGGGATCAGAATATACAAAGAAAAAGTAGATCATACACATGGCACAAGATTTAGTAAAAATGAGGGTATGTCCATTCCGAAAATTACAAATAAATACGGACAACGGACTTTTTCTTATCTTGTGCCTACCATATTTAATAAGATTCCAATGCACATAAAAGAGCAATCAAATTGCACCACCGAACTAAAAACCAAAATTAAAAAATGGTTAATAGATTAAGATTTTTTATATTGATAGTTTTTTGTAATCTTATCTTATGTATAAATATAAATATGAGTAATCTGCCTGTGTTAAAACTGTCTGTCTGAATATTTTGAGCCGTTATTTTGTAGTTACTTAAAAGTTATTCCTCTGTATGTTTTTTTTTTTCCATGTGCCTTTGTATTGTTATTATATCATAAGTTATTCTTCTGTACTTATTTCGCATATTGTGGTTTCTTTTAATATGTGTACTTAATCATTATATTATAATTATTGTTAAATTGACCTGCTGACAAACTGCTTTGGCAGTTTAGCGGGTGTTCAAATAAAGAATAAAAAAAAAAAAAATAGCAGGATTTATCGGTCAAATTAGGAATTCCACCGAGCCGAACCCTCTGATATGAAAATATCTTGAGTCGGTAAATTATTTTCCCATTTAATAGTCTGGTAGGTTAACATGTTGTTCTTGTATTGTTTTGTATTAATTATACTTATATAATACTCTTCCATAACGTGGATTTAATAGATAATCATTTATATGGAAAAGTGTGTGAAAGGGTTTAGTTTTTCCAATGGGAAAAACTAAACCCGGAAAAAATATACAATTATAAAAATACAAACAATTTAGCAAAATATATATGTATATGCATAGAGTTAAATAATAAGACTTGATATTACAATAATATAATAACAGCATTTAAGGATTGTAGCATATTATTTGCATACAGATCCACTTTTTAAATGAAGCGAGGTTTTTATAAAAAAATATGTCTACAGAGCAAGTTTTATTCCCCTCACCACTTCATTTTAGAACCAAACAATTTTTTTATATTACTTCTCCGGACTGTTCCCTTGGAGGAACGGTTCATCCTCATTGTAATTAAACTGATAATGTGTACATACGAAGGATTAAGATCATTTCTGGATATTTACCGAAGATTACTTGTATTTAATTCGGCATAATAGGATATACTCTTTATTTATTTTTATTTTTTACTTAATAGGTTAAAACCTCTTAACATTTGAATAAATGAAGACAATATTAGCGAAACTCAATCTAAATCTGAAACAGAAAAATCGGAAAGGGACACATTAGCTCAGTGGTTAGAGCATCTGCCTGGAAAGCCGAAGGTCCTGGGTTCGAGTCTCAGATGTAACCCGATCTTTTTTCATTTTTCTATTTCGGATAGACTTTTAGTAATGTAGTGCCTGTTTCACTGGTATTTTTTTTTCCTTAAACACCCAGCAGCATTGGTCCCATGCACTTATGTGGACACAAATGTATAACTTATTAAAGGAAACCTCTTTCATAGTTTATATCAGCAGCATTAGAGGGAACGGGTCGTTTCTAATGACAAATTCCTTCTTACACCTTCTTCCTCTAACCTCCTTATTTTTGGATAAATATTTCAAAAAAATTATAAATATATCCAAAATACTTCAATATAAAAATAACTTCATACCTTTTGCAATTTCAATTTGTTTATCAAAAAATGTATTATTCATCACAACGCGAACTGGCCAAATATTTTGAACACTTTGTTCCGTCCAACAAATAATTTGACCCCATCCTTTTATGAAACATTTTAATCCCACTGTTAATATAGACTGGATGTGAAAAATACCTCTAGCCAATTTCGCCTATTTGCACAGCTTTGAAATGTCTAAAATTACGTACATTGTGTAACACAGTATAAAAAATAAAATACCAACGGACTCCCTTTTCCAAACAACACTGCTTACTGAAAATATGGCAAAGGAAATCAAATAAATTATGACACATAAAATAACAAGTCCAAATCATGAAATTTACACTTACGGTTTAACGTAGTGAGCGGAAACATTCGAAAATATCGTCTTACCTGAAAAAAGAGAAAACACCATAGTTAATTTCCATTTTACTTAAAAATTAAGATAAAATTGCTGAATTCCGCTACACACACGCAAGTTAAGGTGAATGTCAAAAGAATTCATATTCTACGCTTTCGTAGATGGCGCGCGTATAGTATTTTTTACTTATAAACGCTTTTTACAAGTTATGCTTTGAAATATTAAGAAAATTTTATAGTTCGCGGAAGTACACAAGCAGTATAAATATTAACAAATAGTTTTGTCAATTAAAAAACTCTAATCTTTCAAGAAAGGCTAGCAAATTTCAGTGAATCAATCCAATATTGTATTTGCTAGCCTTTCTTGAAAGATTAGAGTGTTTTTAATTGACAAAACTATTTGTTAATATTCATATTGCTTGTGTACTTCCGCGAACAATAAAATTTTCTTAATATTTCAAAGCATAACTTGTAAAAAGCGTTTATAAGTAAAAATTCTATACGCGCGCCATCTACGAAAGCGTAGAATTTGAATTCTTTTGACACTCACCTTAAAGAAAAAATACCACCTGATTTCAACTAAATTACTATGAGAAACAACTATTTAAGTCGTGGGAGTTGGATAAACAATAAACATACATAAAATAGGTTATTAGGTTCTTATTTGGGTTATTTAATTAATTTATGTGCAGGTAATTCCTTCATTTTCAATTTTACCGCCGTCCTGGAAACCATTTAATGGATTACCAGCACCTCTGCCCCAAGGTCACCCCAAGTGATTCGAAATATTTGGTGACTTAGCAGGGGTATCCGGTTCCGTGGGGTAAGGTACGTCCGGATCTCAGCGGTGGATAGGTCTGCCCACCAACTGCACTGTAGGCCGGATCGGGAGAGACAGGTCGAGGAAGACCTTTCTGACTTCTACAACTGGACTCTCTCGATTCATTGCTTGGAAGTAGGGGGACGGATTCATACGTTACTCACTCTTAGACACACTGAACCCTAGATGTCCACCCACCCCTCATACCTTTTTAATTCCCAAAATTTTCTCGCCTTTCTTTCCTAAAAAAACCCCCCACTTACATCCCCAAAGATAACACGAAAGCCCTGAGGGGAATTAGTTTTTCTCTTACACACAAGTGTGGAGCTATACAAGAAAACTTGAAATTTAACTTTGATTGAGAAAAAATAGAACTTTAATGCATTTTTATTGCAATACTGCAATTTTACCAAAATGAACGTATTTAGGGTTATTATTAAGGAGCTATCTGTGCGAATTGGTATAAAAGTCAAACACCACAATTGAAAGCTACACTGTTTTGCTATTGTGTCTAAGGAAATGATACTGCTACGAAGTATTGGAAAGAAAACCCTCTATGCTCTACGCCGGCTCTACGGCTCTACGTTTTATCCCCGCGCGCCGTAGGGGATTGCGAATCGCTACGCATTTCAATGACAATTAGTTTGGTACATTTGTCACGTTTTGTAAATGGAGGAACAAAAAAATAGCTTTAGTTTTACAACATAATGGTCCCAGGTGACTCATCGGATTGGGAAAATATATTGTCATTTTATAAAATTCGATCAAATAAATAAAACAGCATTACAAAAAAGATATTTTTTTCGGAACAGATTCAGAAAGACTTATTCCTAAGGCAAAGATTAACGCTTAATCACTATTTTCGATTAATCTTTACTACGAATCGGTTTTAAATTATAATTACAAAGAAAATATGCCTTAAATAAATAGAAGCCTTTTCAATCGTTTCCGTTGAGTAGAATTACAATAAAATTGTCAATTAATTTAAAAAAAAATTAAGCGTAAACTACTAAAAAATTATTTTTTTCATTAGACGTGTAAGAAACCACCATTTAAAAAAAATATTTTTATAGCTCAAGTTATATGCAACTGTTTCCATTAATTAACTTTTTTCTTTCTTCTAAAATTATTAAAAAAATAAAATAAAAACCATCTTTGCGATTGAAATCATTACCTCTAGACTCCGTTTGCCAAGTGATTCGTATTGCCTATTACTTATATTCCTAGCAATATAAGGCATGATATACTACATACATTTTTGGCTTGTGGCTTCCTCGTAATGGCAATCTTTTCAAGCGGTTGTAAATTATTTTATCAATGGCGGATTATGCAGTATGTATGGAGTATGCAGTATATTCCTAGCAATATAAGGCATGATATACTACATACATTTTTGGCTTGTGGCTTCCTCGTAGTGGCAATCTTTTCAAGCGGTTGTAAATTATTTTATCAATCGCGGAGTATGCCGGGTTATACTTGTAAGGCGTGTTGTGTCGTGGTGTTCTCTGCCGTGATGGCTAGCGTTCACATCTATAAGTTGTGTTCTGACGCCTTATGACGATATTTAATACAGCATATAAAACAATACAGCACGTGGTACGTACACACTAGCCAAGACGCGAGCGTCGAAAATCGGGATCGGTTCTGTCGAGTCACGACAGATCGCATCATGACACAACATAACAGACTAATATAATCGTCACCATACTAAATATATGGAACCGATACCGTTATGATGCATCACGTCACGTCACGACAGACAAGTATAACTCCATCATTAACAATGTTATAAAAACGGTTTTATATAGAAGAATTATGCAATGAGAGAGCTAAGAAAGAAAACCTTATATTAGAAAATATGTTTTTTTTACATTAGCTCCACACAAGAGGCCTTGAGTAAAACCAATTCTCTCGGGGCCTATGTCATATTTAGGGTTGCTGTTTGGAGGGTATTTTAGGGAAAGGGAGGGGAGAGGGTTCTGGGAGAAAAAAGGTAGTAGGGGTGGGTAGGAATCCATTTCTTGGACTGCGCTGCAAGGCGATGGGTTGAGAGTCCGGCTGGAGAGGTAAGAAGGTTTCCCTCAACCAGTCTCTCCCGATCCGGCCCAATAATCAGTAGGCACCAAACAAAGGAAATCACTTGGAGTTCCTTGAGGCAGGGCAGTGTTGGTTATAAAATAAATGGTTCTCAAAGCAGTGATGCCCATACCCGTCTCCCAAATTGGTAATCAATTGTAATGCTGAAAGTTGGTAGGTATAAGTAATTTAAAGTGACTCGTAAAATCGGAAAAAGGGTTTTTTATTCCACAAAATGAATGAATGAATTGAAATCTAAAATAACTCGATTTGCGGGGAATTATCCGAACCACAAGGGTTGGAAAGGATAGGGAAGGGGATATAAGGGTTGAAGTATTTTTCCGGAGTTACCCGCTGAGATGTTTTTAATCGTGATGTCGGGAACAGAGTTGTTGACCTCTTGTATTCTATGCTATCTATGGGACAATGTGCTGAGAAATCAAGTCCCCAATATCAATTTACTTTCGGTAGATCGATCGACTAAAAACATTTTACATTGATGGATCAACAAATAACTGTACTGGATGGATCAACAAATAATTTAATTTAATAAAAATAATTAACTAACCAACCATCACGCCGTTTCTCCGCAGGGGTAGGCAAAGAGAACGGACCGTCAAACTTCTCGGTATTGGCACACACTCTTTGCGTTAATCACATTCATACATTGTCCTCTACTAATAACATAGTTTTTTTTTGTATTTCTTGGGCATTAACCATGTAACAATTTCTAGACATTTTGTTTTGAACAATTTTAATTTTCAATGTACTTTCGTTACTTAAATTTTAATTTTTCTGCTACCGGTTTCGACACAAACTTAAAGTTAGTATTACAAATAGTATTTTTTCTTTAATATTCTCATATTATAATTATAAGAGCTTTTGAATAAGCATTTATATGTAATTTAATTAATAGATTTTAAAGGAACCAAAGCGCAGCTAAGATGCCTAACGTCTGTGATTGTGCTTTCAGAGAATTAAACCCAAAAGCTTGTCAAAACTGTCACTTGGATTAGGGTGCAGGCAAAGTAGACGGATCACCAAACAACTCGGTCCTGGCACACACTCCTTGCCTCGCTCACATTCATACATACTCTTCTATTATTCTGACTCGACATGGCTCAACTTAAGTATTTCATTCACTTATCGAGCCATGTCTTCCTAAGACAGCACCGAGTCCTTTCAACTAATGTCGCGAAATGTATTCTCTCTGTCACGCCTTATTCATCTATCGGCTCTCCACGACTTAAGCGACCCTTTCTTAATTGTATTAATTGCGCTTCACGTACGAAAGATAGCTACGCGTCGGAGGGAGTAAATACATAGTTACATTTAATTAATTGTACTAGGAATGGGTGGTTTAGTGGCATCACTAATTATTATCAACCCCTCGAGCTTCTTTGGGCTAAATATGACCCATCGTCTAAACAGCCAAAGTTAAGAAGTATCAATTCGCGTCATTAACATGACGATCGCTGAAATCGTTTTTACCTTCAATGGGTAAAATTTTAGGAACCCGACCCGTTTTTAAATTAAACAACTATTTTTTACACATTCCAAAGAAAGAAAAAAAGGTTTAATGAAAATAATGGGTACCGTAAAATGAGGTGACTTTGATCAATTTTCAAATTAGAAAAAAAAAACTATGTAAATGTTTCAGTCGGAAAATTTTACGTCAAATTTATTGCTCATGTTGAAACTATCGAAATATATTTTTAATTTAAGGAGTCGAACAAATAAATAAAAACATGGTGATCAAACACCTTTCAGATACCATTTTTTAATGCTTATTACGAAGATACTTCAATTTCCAAAAAAACTGCGAGTTTGAATACTCCATATAATATATATACATATACTGAAAATATAATGACACGAAACATGAAACGGAATGAATAAAATGTATCACATTTGTCTCTGTCCGAAAATATCTAAAACAACAGCTGCACAGTTCAACCAACAATATATTAGAATATAAACAGAAACCAAATATTTTGTGAGTTATTTTCAAAGCATCATTGTATTTTTATCCAAAATAATTTATTACCCCCACACATAATATATTGACCACATTACGTTAAAAACAAAAACATAAAACCAATCCATCATCCAACATAACAATCATAGACCCCAAATACACTTATGCTGAAAATAAACAGTACAATCGATTCACACGTAAAATATTGCAATCCACAAAAATCTTCAATAAAACTGATATTTTAAAACTAAAAGATAAAAAATTGAAGATTGTCCTCCACAACACAAGTGAATTTGTAGTATGGAGGACAACGTACAATAACTTTGTTTGTTTTTTAATCTTTATTTAGATGTAAGCAAATTTTTCATACATCTAGTAGGAAAAATATAAAAAATTCTAAATAAATACAATTTAAGAAATACAGTTACATTTACAAATAGGATTGAAAACCACATTTTAAGAAAAACAGATTGATTGGTGAAAGAAGATTGGAAAATAATATTGGTGACTATGTTCGTATTTAAATAATATAGCACATGTTCTACGAAAAGTGCCAAGGCTTGAGGGGTTCCTTTACGGCATTTGATAGATTGAAAGTTGATGTTTTTGCCCTTTATAAAACACGCTGTTTTGTGTGCACGAAAGTTTAATTTTGGTAAGCCTAAAATTTGTGTCCTCTCGTAGGATAATTGTGAGCATTTTCATGGTACATATATATATTTTTTTTTTTTATAGAGAATACCTCACAAGAGTCCCAACTGCTCCCGTCTGGAGCCAGTGAGACTATGGCATCCCCAATTGGGGTATGTTGTGAGGCTGAAGGAAAGTGGGGAAGGGAGGGAGATGGGGAAGAGGAGGGTAGGAAAGTACCTGGCTATTCAGATCTAGTCACTAAACACGGCTAAAGCCATTATTAAGCAACGTCTCAATTCTGAATGGTGGTCTTACACCAGGGCGATACTGACAGTATCTTCCACTCTGGAACGTGCCGCAAATGTAGTATATATTATTTTTATTAATTAATTGTGAAATAACACAAATTAATCAAATAAAATTTATTTGCGCACGCCGGGTTCGAACCCGCAACCTTCCGATTGGGAGTCAAGTGTTGTTACCACTCGACCACGGACCACGGTTATAATTAAATAACTTTAGTCCGCCTCGGCACAGGACTTCCTAGTGAGGAGGACTAAGAAATACAATAATTTATATACTTAAATTCACCTTTATATTTTTTATGCACAATTGTTTTATATAGTCGCTTTAATAATAAAAAAATAAAAAAAATAACTTTGCTGATAATTTGGGAGATATATATGTTCCTCATCCTCTTATGTATAACCTGTAGTTTATTATTTTGGGCTTCGTTAGTAATATTAATATGTAAAGAATTATAATTAAATAATAAATCCATTTTGCCCTAAAAAATCGTTAAAGAATAGTGAGTGTTAGCGAGAATAATTATGCCAAAGTCGCCCCATATTACGGTGCTCTTTGTTCGATCTCTATCTGAATTATTAATTGTGTTTTCTATGTAGTTTTCATTTCTTTTTGAATACCGTTCATTTTTCATAGCAGACGGTATTTTCCTTGTCTCTCGTCGAGGCGACGCGACGTGGCTTTTTTTTATCAGGAATATTCATTGTCTGTTTTTCAGGCAGCCCCTTTTGTATGGGAATGCTAATATAGAAGGAACATCTTTAAAAAATATGAGTATTGATCATTTTGTAAGAAGGATGGACTGCATTGAAAATATTGTTCTTAATACATTTATTACTAGGACTTTCTTTTATAAAGAACCAGAAAAAGGACACGAAACATTTCATTGTGATCATTATTTGGTTAGGTAATAATTATACAGGAAATTGTCTATTTTCGTTTCGAATTTAAGTATATAACCATCCACACCACAACATTTTTAATTGCTTTTTTAAAATATGTTTATTTTATTTTTATTTATTTGTTTATAATGTATATGATATTTATATTTATATTATCCCTTTGCAATTTTTAACAAAATGAAGAATAACGATATTATAGTAAAATAAAAGCAGTTTAGAATTTGCTCACATTTATTTAATACTAGCTGAAGTACCCAGCGTTGTCTGAGCTTAAGATCAACCCCCTATAAAAAATTACCGTATGATGAATAGCACTGATGTCAAAACAATCTATTTTGCCTGGAGTTTCGAATTTACCCCCATTCGTTTCGCTCTCCTTGACAATTCGCCTGATGGTACTTTCTGAATTAACTGCAAAAAAACACAACTATGATAGCTAACAATATTGTATATCTACGCAAATAAAATAAAATCATACTGAAAACATGTATCCGTCTTTGAAAATATTTATACAAAGCGCATTAAAAATTTTATAATTAAAATAAAACCGAAAATATTTATTTTATATTTAAAAAATGTTTTTAAAAATATTACTTACAGCGTTCTACATAAATAGTGTCATAATCTTCGTTGTTTGTTTTTGGGGTGTTATGCCGTGTTGTGCTACCTCCTTCTTTAGCCGACGTTTCGGACAGCGTTGCAGTGTCCATCATCAGGGCAGATCCGGCAGATCCGTCGATCCTGCCGGATCTGCCCTGATGATGGACACTGCAACGCTGTCCGAAACGTCGGCTAAAGAAGGAGGTAGCACAACACGGCATAACACCCCAAAAACAAACAACGAAAATGCTTTTGGCCGTGAAAATCTAAAAAAGTGTCATAATCATTTTCCTGTCATTTTGACCGTAAGATTGGTGTTGCCAGCCTACAGTTTTTTTAGTTCCGGTTTTTATATTTTATACTCTTATTTGACAAAGTGTAGGAGGGTTCAGATTTACTTGCATTGCAAAGTTTTCGAATTCCATAACGTAAAACTAGATGTCGGGATACACTCGTATTTCCGTGCAGAAATTCTGGGACAAAATACCATAAATACTCCTTGTTGTCCAGAATACTAATGGAGGGAAGTAGTTCAATGAAATCTTCAAATGTATTACTTTAAATAAACGATCTAATAAGGACTCTACTTTAAATTGTAAATAAAACACGTTGTATGTGAGGCATCTATTCATTTTTTTTTTTATTTGAAATTATATTTTATAGCAATAAGTGTAAATATAACGTCTTTTTAATGTCCGCCACGCCTTAGCTTGGGGGCACATATTCAGGAGATGCCTTTGTCGCATAAATCTGGCTGAACTTTCTGGATGGCGTTTATTATGTTGACATTGAGGGCGTCAATTGTTTGCGGTTTATTTGCATATACGTGGTCAGCTGTCCGCTTTCGGACTTCGGATCCCTCAAGATGTGCCCAGGAAATTGGTGAAGTCATCACATCCGCGATGGATGGCTTCATTCAATCCACTGTCAAGGAAACTGGTGTGGGCTCAAAGCCGCGGTTCAGTCGACAATGCTCCGAAGCAGTTCGGCGAAAAAACGCGGCTTACCGTGCCTACAACACATCTAGAACATCCGAAAACAGAGCAGCATATAAAAAATTGGTAAAGGAATGCAAGAGGATCATAAGTAGGACAAAATTCGAGCACGACCTGCAGATCAGCAAAAAGCTGGCTGCTTGCCCGCATGGCAGCAGAGCCTTCTGGTCGCTTGCGGGATCAATAGGTCGCAATTTCTGCAAATCCAGTCTGCCACCTCTTACCAGACCTGATGGCTCACTAGCAAACACCGCCGCCAAAAAGGCTAACCTGATAGGCAAAATGTTTGCGGAAAACTCGATGATCAAGGTACAGTCCCGACGTCGGTTCCTCTAATATCTAATCTAAAATAGCTCCAATTTTGACGAAGCTGTTTAAAATGTCACTGAAGTCTGGCTCTGTACTCTCTGATTGGAAAAAGCGGTTATCCATCGTATTCTAAAGAAGGGTGAACGCTTCGAACCGGCCAACTACCGCCCTGTAGTGATCACATCAGTTGTATCCAAGGTGATGGAACGTGTGATCAACGACAAACTGCTCACATACCTTGAGAAGAACAAAATTATCAACGACCGTCAATACGGTTTCCGGCGGAACCGCTCGTGCGGTGATCTTCTTGCGTATGTGACGCATGTTTGGGAACGGTGCCTGGAACGTTTCGGTAAGATCCAAATGGTCGCACTGGACATTTCCAAGGCTTTTGACTGGGTCTGGCACCGAGGAGTTGTCAACAAACTGCCTTCTTACGGACTTCCCGCATCCTTGTGTAGGTGGATTGCCAACTTTTTGAGGGAGAGGTCGATTCAGACGGTTGCTAATGGTTTCACCTCTTTTGGATCTTAAAAAAAAAATTATTGGATATCTCATATACAACTTATTTGATTTACATTTTAAAATCGTCCTTATTGAAAGACCCTATGCAATATAATATAACTAAATGATATACCCCATATAAATATTATTATTAAAGTACAAAATAATTTGTCATTCCCAGACCCTATTTTCCAAAAGTTTTCTCCTACGTATAATTAGCTAAGGGTGCGTTATTATTACTTTAAAACCGACCTTTCAAAACAACCCCTAATCCACCCTTTCTAGCTAAATTAATTTGGGTAACCAAATAAGCTCGGAAATTAGGCTTTCAATTCTTATCCGTAACCCTAATAGAGGCCTCTAAGGTTTGGTAGCTCTCTATTTAAAAATATGTAAATAATTATGCGACTTTATTATGGCATATAATATTGCATTAGTTTTTTTTATTGTATAAAAAATTGCATACAACGGTAATTCGTATCCGCTAAGCTACTGCAAGTAACTTGTCAGCAGGAGATTAATTCCACCGAACATAATGTGAAAACCATTGAATAAAATAATCATACAAACATTAGCGTATTAATATACACATATACCTACAGACATAATATTATATAGTATATAAGTTGAAAAAAATACAGAAACAGTGTTGTTATGGGGAAAAACAGTGTAAAATAGGAAAAAAAAAATTTAAATATCGGTAGAGAGTTGAGAATGGAATACAATATTAAGTACATTGTGAGGGCAAATAATATAACTGTGTATAGTGTGTATACACGCAGATATCGCACAGTCAGGAAGACCATTGTATTTATTTAGAATTTAAAGAATAACATAAGAGTGAGCCAAACATCATCTTAATACATAAGGTTACTCCTCAATAGCTATGATTTTAACATCAGTGAGAATTTTATTATATAGGAATTTTATTTAAATTCATATGGCAATTTGTTAAATATTAATGGTGTAATATATTCAAGGATTCTTTGAACATATTTGTTTTGAAACACAGGTACTTTCATTCCTTTATGAGACGTGTATTGTGTACACGATCCACCATTGTTTTCTTATCTGTAATACAATTTTGGCCACATAAGGGCACGAACCTATGATTGATTTATACATTTTATAATACATGATACTAATGTCTCGCCTCTGGTTAAAAACAGTCAATCTTTTATTTATTTACTTACTAGCTGGGGTATCGGCTTCGCTCAGGGAGTTATGAAATGATGTGCACGGAGAAAAACGTTATTCTAAAATACGATCATTTTATTCGTAAAAACGGTTAAAAACGGGACTGTAGTTCTTACGAACAAATTAACAGGGTTTTTTTAAAAAGTTTATTGGCAGGAAAATGTAAGAATAATTTATTTATTTATTTAGAATTTACGGCACCAGTGCCATTTACATACATAAGTTTTATTTTTTATTTTACACAGACATAGATAGTACAGTATTACATTTTGATGAGTGAAAATTATATAATTATATTGAAACACATAACAAATAAAATAATAATGACTTTAAGAAAGACGGAAGCAAAAACAAAAACCTGTTATACAGTGACCTCATTAAAATGATTAATTAGTGTAGCTTTATACTTCACAAGGGGTATATTAAGAATATCGGCGATTTTAGCATAAAAGTTACCAAGTGTTTGCAACCTATTTATAACTGAGTTATATCCTGAGACTGTGGCATAATTGTCACAATAATACATACTAGAGGACCTCGATCTAATATATCCTCGGTATAATAGCCACGTATGGTATACGTACGGAATTACGTATACTAACAAATTATTCTTACATGTGAATTAACATTGAAACCCTGTTAATTTGTTCGTTAGAACTTCAGTTCATTTTTAACCGTTTTTACGAATAAAATGATCGTATTTTAGAATAACATTTTTCTCCGTGTGGTAGCCCTCTATCACCCACCCAGACAGAAAGGCTTCGAATGTCCATAATGTTCCAGAACATTCCACAACATTACTGTTCTGGAACGTTCCACAATGATGAGAGATGTTCCGAAATATTCCCGAACGTTCCAGACTATTCCCGAACATTTCAGAATGTTATGGAATGCTCTCGAATGTTCTGGACTGTTCTAGAAATTTCTAGAGGGCGAAACTTCCAGCCCTTATTTTATCATGCGTAAAATTTGCGCATGATTTTTAACTAGCTGTATTGTTATATTTCGTTGATTGATTTGAATAAACCAAACAGCATTTTATTTTTACAAACATATGAAATAAGAAATAAAACAATGTAGGTATTTATATTTATTTGTTATATAAAAAAGAAAAAAAACTTGAACTTCTTCAATAATCAGCAAAACTTATCAGGAATAATTTTTCTGTTATCTCAAATCACATATTTTTTACTAATAATTTCCCATTTTTACTTAAGTACTAAATCATGTAGTTATATAAAAATCATTCAGATATAGCTTTGGTACATATCAATATTATGCTCTTGAAAATTATGGTCGTTAAATTTCAAAACTGGTAACACTTAACTCAGCGAAGCATGCTCCTCACGGATAGTCTAAGCTGAGTGAGATGTCTGAAAAGGACAGTGACGGATTCGCACTAATTAGAACGATAGAGCAATGTTTCTAACACGCACGCGTGCATTTTACGCAGATTATCTTTTCAGGGTTAAATGTTAACATATTTTCAATCGGAGTAATTTCAATTGGGATTTTGTCATAAAGTTGGACGGCTTGGGAGATACGTGATTTCTAGGTGCTTGCTTTTTTCGTTTGCATTTCTCGTCCCGATTGTAATTTATTTTTCTTTTGATTTCCTTGGATACCATTCTAGTCTTAGACACCATCCATTTTATGTATAAAAACAAGTACAGGCGCTTGAGTTTTATTCGCATCGCTTTATTTTGCAGTATTTGCATTTTGAATATTTATTTATTTATTTATTTATTATGGATAGATACAAAAGAAAGTACAGATTACATATTAGGAAGCTTTGCCTGTCCAACTAGGAAAGTTTCCCGTTCCAGGACAGACAAATTGACAGGTTTAGTTCATCATATTCTTTAAGAAATGTACATAATTACATAACAAAAAAATAAAAATATCATTTTTCTCTGAAACTAAATTGTGTGGTGAAGAAATAGATAAATATATATGTACATACATTTTTTTTGTGATGTAGAAAAATTAATCTGGTAGCATATCATGTTCTATTCGGATTTACCGAATTAACCCTGTAACATAATATATTCAGATTTACAGAGTATGAGATAAGTAGGTAAGTTGGTAGTATTGAATGTTGTTTCCAGTAGTTGAGGAATAAAAAAATATTGCATGATATCTGTTGTGTTCTATGGTGTTCTGTGATTGAACCCGCGACCTCCAGATTGCTAGTCGAGAGACTTACCCTTCGAACAAGGAGGCCCTCTAATGGCCAATGCGTACGTTTCCCACCCAGGTGTATTTCGTTCAATTCGTCTCCATCAATTCACAAGCAACATTTTCCGCTTTTTTTTATTTTTTATAGAGAATACCTCACAAGAGTCCCAACTGCTCCCATCTGGAGCCAGCGAGACTATGGCATCCCCAATTGGGGTATGTTATGAGGCTGAAGGAAAGTGGGGAAGGGAAGGAGATGGGGAATAGGAAGGTATGAAAGTACCTGGCTATTCAGATCTAGTCACTAAACACGGCTAATGCCATTATTAAGCAACGTTTCAACTCTGAATGGTGGTCTTACACCTTACAGTAATGGTAGTATGAAGTTTTGTTAAGAGGGCAGGGGGTCTTACTTTTCAGAAAAAAATGAGAAAAAAGTAAAATTTCTGTCGTGCTAGCAAATGTCGAGTAATTAATGATTTCGTTGACAAAAACTGGAATTAATAGAAAATAAAGCTTTAGACTAGGAAACCAGGTATCAAAAATTAAGATTTATCATGCTAGACAAACCTTTTTTTTCACATTAACATAAGTCACTTTGGGTATGCTGTGTAAAGGTTTTTCTTAAAGAAAGGAGGAAGAGGAAGTTCTGCCAAGGAAAATGTATTAAGGGGTAGGTAGGAATCTGGGGGTTAGTGTGTCCAGAACTTACGAACGAATGAATCTATCCCTCCCACTGCGGTGCAAGGTAATGGACCAAAGGATACATAAAATAAAACTCCAATCCAAGTTCATTTAGCCAAATTATAATCATTCACAGACAGACTTATAACCGAAATTTGTACATTTGATTATAATAGTTTCATAAAATAAACCATTTTTGTAATTTCCCAACTGACTTTGACTACAGCTAAGAACATTTTACGACCCACTGAAATTGACTGCCTAATGACCTGGATTTTCGAATACACTGAATCCGAGACAATAGATTTAATTTTATCGATTTCCCAATAGCTACTAAATTTCTTGAAACAATTCAATTAATTATAATACATTCCAATGACCGAAGAAATATATAGGAGGAAGTATGTTGTGGGCGTGTTCATATGCCCAAAATAAGCTTTACTTTAGCTTAACTTCGGTTAAAATCGATAAAGATTTTCAAATATTAAAATAATATCTTGAACAAAATTGATATCATTGGCCTGTTTGGGGCATACACTCGAATCTCCCAAATTCCACCTCCACACATTTACCCAAATTTAGGTAGCTGTAGGGAGATAATTTTTATGAATTATGAATTATGTTTAGTCACTAATTTTTGTTCCTGTCTGTCCAGGCGTGGGCTACACTTTCAATATTTTTCACGATCCGTATTGGTACTGACACATATGCTCATAAGCTCATTGCCCTTCCACCCGCGAATCCATGTTCATTTGTGTAACAACATCACTGACACTCATGCTACTAGGTATCATTTGCTCATTAGTAGCATGCTCTCTTGCTACGAATGAGCATGTATATCAGTACCATATAACGATCCATCAATATGATAATAATCCATCAGTGCTACGTCAATACTTATCAAATATCGTGATATTTATTGAACATGTAGGCTAGAGTATTGACGGATCACAATGTGGACCACAGATTCCTGAATTCCGGATCGTGAACCCACGGATCGTGAAAAATATTGATGACTATGCTACACGTTCAATATTTATTGAGATCCGGCAATACTATTATGTGTACGTAGTATTTATTATACTCTTTATTGTGTATTGGTATTTATTGTACGATTATGTGTATTTAGTATTTATTATGTATTGGTATTTATTGTACTATTATGTGTACTTAGTATTTATTGTGTATTGGTATTTATTGTACGATTATGTGTACTTAGTATTTATTGTGTATTGGTATTTATTGTATTGGTATTTATTGTACGATTATGTGTACTTAGTATTTATTGCATATTGGTATTTATTGTACGATTATGTATACTTAGTATTTACTGTGTATTGGTATTTATTGTACGATTATGTGTACTTAGTATTTATTGTAATTTTTTATTGTGTATTGATATTTATTGTACGATTATGTTTATTTAGTATTTATTGTGTATTGGTATTTATTGTACTATTATGTGTAATTAGTATTTATTGAACTTTTTATGGTGTATTGGTATTTATTGTACTATTATGTGTTTTCCCTCTAGCGGTTTTCTATTCAGAGCATTTCTAATAATTTATCAAAATATCTGAAATTCCAGTTCGTAATAGATATCTTAGCTTATATAGATAGATATCCTTGCGCTGCTCTTCTCTAATTCAATATCCATGTTTCCGGAATATTAGTGTCTTTGTCAGAGGTAAACCGCCAAACAATAAGGGCCGTTACCCTCCCCAACAGGGTGGGTGGGGTTGGGAATGTTGGAGGTGGAGGGGTGTGAGACTTTAATTACACATTTCCCGGACATTCTTCCACCTTCCACCTCCCACCCCCCTTGCGCCGAGCCTCAGTACTTTATAACACACAATTACCTCACACGTATTGGCTGATTTTACCTCTCTTCCAATAACTTTAAACGGTATTTTCCAATAGTATTTTCGTGTACCGAATTTTAAATGGCGAATAATTATCGCTACAGAATACCCGACGATTAAAAATAAATAATTCAGGGGGTATTTCACCATAGTCTTCATAGTTTAACCATAGGATAACGTATATTTACGATTTAAGATTTATATATTTATTAAGTCGGAGTTTACATTTCGGTATTTGAATCTATAAATAGTGGATATATATTGGATAAGTTTGCCGAGTTTTCTAACTATTGCAAGTATTTTATTTTCACGTTTATTAATTTTCGTTATAGCTTGTTTGTAGCTTTTATTAACGAATGTATTAGTTAATTGATAATATACTTCTTTTACTTAGCAAAGATACCGAAAAAATAGACTGTCAATTTTCAACTTCAATACTTTTTTTATCATTTGTTGATATTGTATTCTATTGTATCAACATTTTATTTCATATTTATTGCACATGTTGCTATCGAAATATATAAAAAACAATAATTAAAACGTGGTGATCAAAATCAAGTTTATCGTGTGGCGACCATTAAAACGATATGATAATTACGTGTTCGAAAATTTATGTATGAAGCTACATAAATATTAAATCGATATGTACTGTTTTACCTACTTTACAAAATAAATGACGCAAACATATTATAATTGGGCTGAGATTTTTCTCCGTCCGAAAATATCTACAAAATACAGCTTCATAATAAATTCAACCATCAATGTTTGAATTAACTATTTATAAACTAACTAATTTTACTTTTTATTAATTTATATTAGAAATTATACAGACTTCCACGATAATCAAAGTACCCCTAGTGCCCCCACTGACGAGGCTACTGAAAAAAAAAACAGTTTGCAACTAAACTCACTATCCTGTGTATGTCAATGTGATAACCCGCACACTAAACAATTTCTCAAAAACCCGTTGTCAATGGCGATGCAAGCAGTGACTCGCGACTCGCCCTGCTAGTTGCCGTGGCCGGCCGTTGCCAGTTTGCTCGGTTGTCATGATTGCGCCAGTTTTGTTGTCAGTTGTCTTGTTTTTTCAATTTGACAGCGACAGATGACTACGATGACAGCTGATTCTTCTTAAACACGCTGAGATAATTACATACATCGTAAAATTGAGTAGGACGTCATAGAAGTTTGATGAAAGTTTGGTTGGAAGCCATAGCAATCAGCCGGTTTTAGTTTGGTTTCAGTTGCCTCGGCAGCGGAGGCACTTAGAAACAAAAAGTAGCCCTGTATTGCGGTACTTAAAAAAGCCAACTTATCACTTAGTTATTATTAATTTTTTTACAAAGCCCATTAAGGCTAAAATACATTTTTTTCATCTTGAACTTAGTATTTACATTTAATTCCTTTTAAAAAATTTCCAATCCCCTTAGCATGAACCTACCCGTTCAGGAATTAGTCCATTAAAGGTGGGTTTACATTGAAATGTAAGTGGGTCCTCGAGATTCCTAATCTCCATGTTTCTCCCTAATCAGCATCTCTCCAGATCCCTACATCTGTGTATAATCTGGTAATCCCTACAACTGTGTAATATAATATAACAGATAGGTTAAAACCCAACTGATTTGATGCCTGATCTTTTGAACAAGCTTGTTTTAATCGACTTAGTAGGCTTGTCTCCATAAATAAAATAAATTAATTATTTTATCAACATTTTGACAGTCTTCTCAGAACACAATTATTATTGAGGCATTTAGTTTATTTATTTATTTTTTTTATTTATAGAATACATGACAATACATTATGACATTTTAATACATATGATACATTAAATCACCACAAAAGGCGACTGCCTGTTTCATGGTGACCAATGGAATATAGTTATTATGTGAGGTCTAGTGTTAACATATGAATTAAATATTTAAACATGTTAATAGTATGATACGTTTTTAGATTTTCAGGGCAAAAAGCATTTTCGTTGTTTGTTTTTGGGGTGTTTTGCCGTGTTGCGCTACCTCCTTCTTGAGCCGACGTTTCGGACAGCGTTGCAGTGTCCATCATCAGGGCAAATCCCGCAGATCCTACTATGTCTGCCGGTGACAGCGTTGCAGTGTCCATCATCAGGGCAGATCCGGCAGACATCGTAGGATCTGCCGGATTTGCCCTGATGATGGACACTGCAACGCTGTCCGAAACGTCGGCTAAAGAAGGAGGTAGTGCAACACGGCATAACACCCCAAAAACAAACAACGAAAATGTAATAGTATGATGGATTATAGTAGAAAATTAAAAATGAAAATTGAAAATTGAAAATATAAAAATAAAAATAGAAAAAATAAAAACCGAAAAAAAGTAAAGAAGATTAAAAAAGAATAAAGAAGAATAAGACATGCTATTATGCAGGATAAGATAATATACATAACTTATTTTTCTAGTAGTGTAAGTGTACATGCACGCATAAAAAAAAAATTCCAAACATTTATTTTTTATGAAAGTTTCGAAATAATTTAACCTTTTCTTTAAAATAATAATTTAGAAATTTTGTTTCTAGGTTATGCTCAGTGGGAGTAGTGAAATGGAGCATTTCGTCTGTCTGTAAATTTTTTTGTACGTCCATTTCCGTTTTAAAGGAAATGGCTGCGCGACCCTTTTCATACAAACTTCATTTTGATTCGAGGCCAAAATACTTAAACAAACTGATTATTATTTTTTTTTTTAAATATAAAAGTATAGCAAATATCTACTACGAATGTGTGCTTCTTTATTTATTTGTGTTTTGAATTAACGATAGGTGATTAAAGAAATCTTTTTATAAAATTAAGAAAATTTTATAAAATTAAGGGAAAACGGCCGCGCTGCCGCTTCCTTCAAGATCGTGGCCGTTTTAATGGTTCATTAAAGATAATTTTTTTACATATGACATCCTTTTTTATTTATAATTTTATAAATATAATGGAACCTAAACACATGCAGGCAGTTAAAAAAAATCTTTGACGTTTCTTTGGACAAATTGCATAAATTATGTTAAATATAGTAGGTAGGTACCTACTATATTAATAAATAAATGTTTAAATTAAGAGAAAATTAGAAGCATAGGTAAATTCGAGTTACATAGATTTTTTGGTAATCCATATTATTATGTGAATTCAGAAAACATCTGAAGAATAAGTTCGGGCGTAATGCCCGAATGGTAACGGAAATAGTCGATGATTTTCGAACGACAGCTGGGCACCTTCAGTGACCAGTTTCCTTGCCTCAGATAAACACTGAGCATTCTTTAGAACGGACGTTAAGTGTATTTATTAAAAATAAGACGATAATAAACACGACTATTAAGGGCCGGAATTCCAATTTTCTACCAATTCATAACATTTGTCCCTTGAACATTTTAGGTTTCTAATTTCTTAAAAGTTATTTTTTAAGATAAAATGTAAGGATTTGTAGAGCCGAAACATTAATTACATAAAATTCCCTCGATAGAAAAAAATCGGAAAGAATGCGCCAAAAATTATCATTTTCACGTTTGTTTCTGTTATTTTACAAGTTATATGTAAAAGATGTTGAAGAGAGATTTTTGCTCTATTGTAAACGAATCGCGTTTCATTTATCATTTTCCCAATTTTCGCTTCAATTTTTTTTGTTTTTAATATTAGCGCACTCGCTCCAACATTACTACGAAGATTACCGTACTACCGGCACTCAAAACCGAGTATTATCGAAACCTACGATCACCGTATTGTTCATCAAAGGAAACAACAGAACACCACACTGGCGCAGCCGGTTGTGAGGTTGAGGGAAGTGGGGAACGGAAAAAGTTATGGAAAAAGAAGGATGTCCTGATGCCAACATCCGATATGAGGATCCACCCAAAATGTTTTCACAATAAAACTTTAAAAATTCCTTGTTTCAGCAACTCCGTGTTTTTCTTATGAATTTTGTGATTTTCTAGAATTTTCTGTTGACATTTTTTTAGATCTCTATTCAAATTTCTACCCATCTGGTTTGATTTAAAACAAAGCTTTAATTGCCAGTCTTCTATTGATTAGTTAATTGATTGTAATAAACACGTTGGTAGTAATCGCTTATTATGTAGATCGGGTTCAAACAGCAATTTCACGCCATGCGTTCAATCTGAAACCGTTGCAAATTGGACATTAATAATGCATTCGACTGCGAAGGGTTGACCATGCGTCAGAAATATCCCATATTTGCTACTAGTAACGAAACATTAATGGATTGGCAATTTGAAAATGTGATAAATTTAAATTTTCTGAACGTCGGTAATGTTAAGATATTATGGAAGTTAATCTGGACGGTCGGTTGATAAGGATTGTATCGATGACTTTAGGTGACTTCTCATCGTTATCTAGCGTGACTGAAGATCTACAACGAATAAATAACAGTTCACAATGACTAAGGGTTCTTAATGTATTCGACGTCAACTGTTGTTTGTACCTTAGCGATCTGTGGTTGTTCTAGGGAACGATGAGAAATTACCGAATGTTATCGAAATTATTTCTTATGGAACAACCATGCTAGGCCGTTTATCGTTACGATAACATAAATGCAAAATGTTTTTAAGTAGGTACCTAGTTGAAAACAAGTGGTAATAAATTCTGCCCTTTCCTCTTTCCTCTTTCCTCTTTCCTCTTTCCTCTTTCCTCTTTCCTCTTTCCTCTTTCCTCTTTCCTCTTTCCTCTTTCCTCTTTCCTCTTTCCTCTTTCCTCTTTCCTCTTTCCTCTTTCCTCTTTCCTCTTTCCTCTTTCCTCTTTCCTCTTTCCTCTTTCCTCTTTCCTCTTTCCTCTTTCCTCTTTCCTCTTTCCTCTTTCCTCTTTCCTCTTTCCTCTTTCCTCTTTCCTCTTTCCTCTTTCCTCTTTCCTCTTTCCTCTTTCCTCTTTCCTCTTTCCTCTTTCCTCTTTCCTCTTTCCTCTTTCCTCTTTCCTCTTTCCTCTTTCCTCTTTCCTCTTTCCTCTTTCCTCTTTCCTCTTTAATATTTCCTCTATCATCTTTCTTTCACAGTATTTAATATAAATGGCCCATTCGGATAACTTAAGTTCAGTTTTGGAGTAGACATACATTTAGGCCAGTTGTTTCACAAAATTTTAAAACATCAAGTTCATTTTCTTCTTCAAGTTCTGTTATTATAATTGACCAGTAGTTTCTCATTAAGGTAATGATAACATAGCTTGAATAGAACTCTCCCAGAACTTGAAAATTAACTTTAAATTTGATGAATTTTTCAAATTCTGTTTCTGTAGAACTACTTACTGTCCCTAGGACTACGACATATCATTATTTCTGTAAAATTAGAACACGACATTACTACACAAGGCAAGGTAAAAAAACCAAACGAAATATCAACACGAGTTTACTACACAAGGCAAGGTAAAAAAACCAAACGAAAAATAAGAATAATTTTGAAAATCATTATTAACACGCTTTAAGACAAAACTAGTAACAGAAGCACGAGAAGATCATTATCCAAAAAAAGTTAAATAGTAAGTAGTAGATATCTCTAGCCAAATAGGTACAAGTATTATATTCTTTGACTAAAAAGCGAGGTAGTTTGCAGTGTCCCATTGGCTTTTACAAGTTGTTAAAAGTTGTCCTCAGGCGTTTGTTAAGTGTCGCTTTGTCCCAAGACACAGGAAAGTCCCGAGTGACGTGTGATTTCTCAAGTACACACGGTGAAAGCCAAGTCTAACAGCCTGTCCGTGTTTGAAGTGGTTATTTCAATTTTTATTCCACCGGAACATTTTACAACAGGATAAACGAATGAAATTTTTAGTATCTTCTACCATTTACACTACAATTTAAGTAGGTACAGCAAAAAACAAAGTCAAGTGACAAATACAATATCAAATTATTTGAAAGAATTAAAATTATGGCTGAACGATTCAGGTTATCTAGTACTGTCGATTGATATAGGTTTTATTGATAATGTCGGTAACTTGATATCCTTCACAAGCATGACTCGAGAACGATGGCAAGTTACCGTTATTATCGATAAATCCTACATCGATCGACCATGCTAGGTACCCAGGTTTTAAAATGCTTTTCTTATAAACAATTTTTAAACCTTCATGTTTTCAATTTTTACTTAACAACTAACATAAATGTATATATTATAAACTCACATTAAAACTTACTGTGTTTTAGATATATATTATAAGTAAGTAATTAAACTTTTATGACTTTATGTCCGGGTTATAATCAAGTTATTTTTAATTACCAAACTTTGGTGAATTAATTTTAAAACCTGATTGTGCCTAAATGTATACTCGGGGATAATACAGAACTTTCTGATATAATATGTTCTATAGTTTCCGATAAAGTCATACATTTTCTACATAAATCATCAATTTGATTTGTGTCTTTGATTATATTCTTCCTATAATTTTTAGCATTAATGACTCATTCTTGAATGGCAAGCATAAATCCTTCTATTTCTGCGCTCAACTCTCCAATACTCAACCATTTGTTTGACGAAAGTTTGTCAACAACGTTTGGTTGAGATACTTGAAGTGTTTTGCGTGAATAATTTTATTTGACCAGGAATCTAATAATTCCTAATTGGTATTTATAAAAATGTTGGCATTCTCGTCGTATAAATTTAAAGGTGAAATATTTCTGTCTGCCTTGCAAATTATTTTATGCAGCTCTGAGCTATTAGCTTTTCTATGGAAAAAAATTCTTAACATTTCTACCTGATTTTGTTTTAAAGAAGTTATTTTGACTATACCTCTACCTCCTAAATTTCTAGGTAAATTAATTCGTTCTATAGCTGAATTTGGATGATGACAATTAAATTTTGTTAACGTAGTTCTAATTAATCGTTCTAAGCTATCTAAATCTGTATTGGACCATTTAATTATACCAAATGAGTACGTTAATAGAGGTATTGCCCAACTATTTATTGCCTTTACTAAATTTTTAGCAGATAGATTGCATTTTAAAATTTTTCTTATCCTAGTTTGAAATTTAATCCTAATATCATTTTTAATACTAGTATGATCTAATCTATTCGATTGCGGGTATCCTAAGTATTTATAAACCTCATCCCCTTTCATACTTTTAATTTTGAAATTTCTAAATATACTTTCGTCTCCATCTATAATTTTGCCTTTCTCTATATGGATCGTTCAACATTTAACTAAACCATCTTAATATCACATCACAAAAGTCATTTTAATATCATCTGAATAAATTTTAACTACCTTAATCATTTTCTCTAAATTTGATTCAGAATTCGAAAATAATTTTATATCATCCATATATAATAGATGCGAAATTGTACTACTCTCTCCTGTATTTCCCTTAATTTTTATTCCAAACTTGCTTTTTTTTACATTTTAGATAGAGGATTTAAAGCTAAGCAAAACCAAAGAAGACTCAACGAGTCTCCTTGAAAAAATTATTATTATTATTTCTATTATAATTTATTGTTTTATTACCCACACGTGGGCAGTGCTTTAAGTCAGTCCAATTACTTACATTTGTTTTATACTTTTAGATTACGTAATTGTTTGTTTATGTTGTAAAAGCAAAGGGGAAAATATTCATTAAAATCCATTAATTTCAATGAATCTCAGAATATCTCAAAGTTTTTCTTAATTTATAATATTTTTTCTTAATTTCTCAAAAATTCTTGTAATTCCTCAAATATTTTAAAATAGTTACATAATTTTTTTATGATTACTAATGTTTTTTTAAAAAAATCTCTTCATTTTAAAGTTTCTCAAAATTTATTGCTTCCCACAGCTGAGGCGCTGCTAATGTGCTAGCTACAAACTCTAAAATAAAACAAATTTGTACGATATTTTCGACATTGAAATTGTCTGAATTGACAAAGATTTATCCAATGGACTGTATGACGACATTTTGCACATGAACAAATGTGAAAAAACATTGACAAATGATTTAATTAAAAATTTAATTTAAATCATTTGTCCCTACTCAGAGCAACTTGTTTTTTTCTGGATCAAAATAGCTGGATCAAATTGCTTGATGTTGCCTAACAATTTATTTTTTATAATCTTTAGGTCACCATCTAAACTCAAACATTTGGAAATTGTCCAAACCAGTATTATTCAAGGCCCCAAGGATCTTTTAGTTTTTTTATGTGAATATGCAAATGAATCCTGGTTTCACGCTGTTTTACAATGTAAATCTGTAGTCAGGAATCAAGATAACACTCGTGGCCATAATTTGGGCTTAACCAAACATCGGGTTATTTGTTGGAATGTAACGAAGGATTTTCTTAAGTGCATGTCTGTTCTTTATTTGGTCTGTGGGTGAGCTATTGCGAGTGGAATTGTTTTATTAAGGTAGATAGAACGCAGTAGCGTACAACGAAAATAATATGAAATTGTAGTTCCAAAATTTGTTCTCTGCTTTAACAATTTTTTGAAGTTGAAAAATTGTTATGTCAAGCTGGGCTTAAGCCTAGTTTAAGACCGTTTTAACCATACAAAAGCCGTGGTAATGAGTCAAGTTTTTCAATGTTCCTAACTTAAGCGCCGCGTTATATTTACACCGCGTTTATAAATAAGGGAAAAATGTTTTAATCATATTAGTTCAACAGAATTCACTCTTTCCCAATATGGGTTTTCATTAATTTACTGAGGCCATTAAAAAAATACACAGTGATTCGTCATTAATGTTGGCACATATTATTAAATATGCAGGACTTACCTACCCCCTTCGAGCCCCATAATCCATAACATTCTTTAATATGTACCAGGAACCGGGAAGTGGGCAGATACGCCACTGGGACGTGCACTGGGTTCGGTAAACAAACTTTTTACTGAGTAGATATCCGTTTGTCCCAGGCACGTCCCTGGACGGGTGTAGGGTTGGGTTAGGATTAGAGGTGGGCGAACTGATTATTTTGTGAAAACAGACGAAACAGTTGCACAAAAGAAACCGTTTCGCAAAACTGATAAAAAAGCTATATAATTCCATTATCTTACTGTCTGAATAATGGAAGGTTGATGTGATCACCAGAATTAATACCGCCATAGTTCAAACCGCGAGGTTCGCTACGTTTGGTGACTTAGCAGGGGGGCGGGTTTAAATGTGAGGTTTTTCCGGGCCTTCCGAGCGGTGGATGACGCGAATTTATATTTTTAAGAGAATAGACAAATAAGAATAAACAAATTAGTACCTTTAGACAAAAAACATCAAAATGAGGTGATTTTACATATTATGTTTAGTGTAAAACATAAATTAGATAAACTTAGTATAAAATAAATGTAGTAATTGTTTTTGTGTTTTTTTTAAATTTTATATAGTAAAAGATTTTACATATATATTGTACATTATTTATGAAATGTTTTGACTGCCCGACTAGGAGGAATCCCATTTTAGGACAGTCAAAGTAGGATGATGTATGTCATTTTGTAGAAATCATTGTAATTTTTTTTAAACTAATGTATTTACATCAAATTTAACAACGTTATCATTATGAGGAGATTACCAGAGAATACCAGAAATTAGTCATTTTTAAATCAAATTCTAGACGTATACGTAAAAAAAAATAAAAAATGATCTTGAAAGATTGTTATTTTATAATGTACGCAGTTATAAATTTTTTTAAACTAAGTGTATTTTTAATATACTAAAATTATACCGTTGGTCGTTGGCAGATTTGTTCAATTTTCAAACGATAGATTATATTAAACAACACAAATTTCAAATCATATAATCATACAACAAAATAAATCAATACATAATCTAGTCAACACAGTTTTCAGAATTTTAATTTTAGTTAAATTAAAATCATTAAAAAATAAATCCGAGAACGTGTTTTGTGACAAAAATACCTCATTTTCTATTTATTTAAGGTCTTACAAACTAAAATATTTAAATTTTTTTTTACACAATTATTTTGTTTAGACATTACAGAGAAATCATAAGTACTTATGATCAAAAAATACTTACAAGAAGTACACGATATTTAATAATTTATCATCGTGCGTTTTGAGCAATTTTATTGCTTACTTGAATGTAGGTACATATTAAAGAAAGTTTTGAATTAAATAAATCGATTTCATACGGGGAATAATCGATATTTCTCATCGGAACCTCCCTGTACAGTTGCAAGCATTATTAAACTTTTATTCTCAGCCGCTGGTGAATCGCTCATAAGTTCTGCAAGTATTTTGTTTTTTTTTTAAATTTAATAGTTATTTTTAAAACATCTGTTTCGGCAATAAATGCTATTTTCAAACTCCCCATCCCCACCTTCCTCTTTCCTATCTCCTTCCACTCCCCACTACCTTAAGCTTAACAACATACCCCAAAGTACACTGCCTTCATCCTCACAGTATACCTCAATTGGGGATGCCATAATCTTACTGACTCTAGGCGGTTGGGAGTAGTTGGAACTCTTGCGCAGTATTCACAATAAATAATAGAAATCGCATTATTTTTGGGCAGTATATAGTGAAGCGTTTTTTTTAAATATTTCTAACTCAATCATAAAGCGTTCCACGTGGGACCAATCATTTTTGTTTTACAGTTTCGGAAACATAAAACCAGTTGCGGATTACCACATTTCTTTGAAACAAATAAAAACTGGTTTTACCAGGAGAAATTGGTGACTTTTCCCAACTCTACACGGAGAAGGATCGGACTATTTGGTTTAGTTTAACTCAGATCCTTTGTGCACTAAGTTACCTTTGTCCAGGAACACAGGGAGTACCTTCATTTTGAGAATGGAATTTTTCAGGAAAGTTGTTTCAATTTATTACTTGCGTAGTCACTTAAAAACATTTAATTGTCTAACTAACTAACTAACCATCACGCCGTTTCCCCGCAGGGGTAGGCAGAGAGGACGGACCGCCAAACAACTCGGTCTTGGCACACGCTCCTTGCCTCATTCTATTCATACATCTTCTCATACATGCTCTTCTATTATTCTGACTCTTGACATGGCCCGACTCAAGTATCTGATTTACTTGATCGTGCCACGTCTTCCTTGGGCGTCCTCGGCTTCTTATACCGTTCACATTCGCGTCATAAATTCTCTTTACACTCCTTTCTTCATTCATTCGCTCAACATGCCCAAACCATCTAAGCGTCCCTTTCTTAATCTTACTTACTACGCTCACATCAGCATTGCATTCTTTTTGGATCTCCACATTCCTCACACGATCATACATGGTTTTACCACACATACGCCTCAGGGATCTCTTTCTACAGCATTCAGTCTACTTTCATCCTTTCTCTGCCATTTCCATGCTTCACTGCTATACATCAGGGTAGGTACCAGTCTCCATTGTGGACTGCTAGCTTCGCTTCTGTGGACAACTTTTTGTTGGCTCCAACGGCGTTATAAGTAAGACTAATTGTCAAAAGTAGTATTTTGTCTTCTTTAATAACTGCACTCAAAGCTACGGGCTAAAAACACCCCTTTCTCTTTCACGATGAATTGATTTTAATTAGGTTGATGGAAAATACTTCATTCATATTATTTTCATTTATTACTTTGAAAAAAAGGTAAATTTTTTTATACATACCTCAATTATATATAATTTTTTTTTTCTTCTTTTAAATATTAAGTTCACACAGGAGGCCTTGAGGAAAATAAATTCTCTCAGGGCCTATGTCATCTTTGAAGATGATGTGTGAAGGGTCTTTTTGAGGAGAGGAAGGAGTGAACATGGGTCTTGAAGAGACCTATGTTCAAAGGAAAGAGGAAACACAGATGCCGGCTAATCCACAGCCGAGCAGTTGGACTCAAGAACGTGTCGTAGAAGCGACCTGTTCTGAGACTAATGTGACAAATGTCAGCCGTGTACATATATTAGGTGTGCGTTTTTCGTGTTTTCCGACTATACACCAGTGCCGAGGGGATCAATAACGCTAGTTCCTCAGAGCATCTTCCATTGAAATACCGGTAGAACAAGGATAACTTTTCCACCCGACGCCTGTGCTCTAAAGATTTCAATGCGTTTGTTAAGATAGGAGAATCTATCAAACGGACCGCCCGTTTCTGCACATAGTCGAGTGTGTTTTTCAGGTGCTTTGGGGCTCCAGACAAGAGGTGGCTGCCAAATTCAACCGTGGGGCGCACTTGCGATTTGTACAGGGTAAGCAGTCGTGTACTATTAAAGTATCTGCAGGCCCTGTACAGTTGTACAGTGCGCCCAGTTTCTGAGAGGCTAACACAACTCTGGCTTCGATGGAGTCCCCGTATCTGAGCTGGTATGTGTACTGATGCCCACATATTACAAATATTGTGTTACATTATTATATCATTACCTAAGAGTATTGCTTCTGTTGGTTTTGTTGTATTTTAGGTTTCTGTATATGTATATATGATAACTCTTCATTTTCCCGTGTGTTTTTCTATGAAATCTCTTTCTGTTGACTTGATCCAGCTTTGAAAGATAGATTGTTTGTTTTGTGTTTCAATTTAGTAGATCTGTCCCTTGTCCAAGTGAAGTAAGTATTCATTGAGATAATTTTTAATTTGGCAGGCGGATATGGGAACCGCCGCCCGGGGAACCATTTATTGGATAATCAACACCCCTGCCATAGGTCACCCCAAGTGGTTCGCTAAGTTTGGTGACTTAGTTGGGGTGTCCGGGTTTATGGAGTGAGGTTTAACTAGGTCTTGGTGGAGGATGCCCACCTACGGCGTGGCGGGCCGGATCGGGAGAGACTTGTTATGGGAGACCTAACCTAGATCTTTCCAGCCGGACTCTCTCGACCTATATCCTTGCATCGCAGTGGGAGAAGTGGAATCATACGTGAGTCACTCCTGGACACACTGACTCCTCAGATTCATATCATTCATCCCTCATACCTTTTTCCTTCGCAGAACTTCCTTTCCTTCCTTTTTCTAAAAACACCCTCCACACAGCATCCCCAAATAATACATAGGCCCTGAGGGAAATGGTTTTCATCAGGGCCTCCTGTGTGGAGCTAGTGTAAAAAAATAATATATATATATATACCTATATACAGGGTGTTAAGGTACGTACTTGAGTTACTTTAACCAGTGATTCCTGACATTATTTGGAGTAAAAAATGTAAATGAAATTTTTATTTTTTTTTTAAATTTTTTTCTTTAAAATGAAACAAGAAAAGAATTCTTTCACATGACCTTATTGGTCACTCAGCCGAGTTTCCTCCCCACCACTTACCCCTCCCTTAAGTACCCAACACCTACTGATTTTTATGTTTTTGTAGAAAAAAAAAAAAAAAAAACATCAAAAATGTCACCGGAGATCAAAATTTCATTTACATTTTTTACTCCAAATAATGTCAGGAATCACTGGTTAAAGTAACTCAAATACGTACCTTAACACCCTGTATATATTATGTGAGTGTAGTATTCTGACTGTTCTATTTGTTTGTGTGCAGTTATTCTGTGATTTGTCTGTGTTTGTGATTATAAAGTGATACTGTAAATAGGATAATACGTGTAGTTTCAACATCCTTTAACAGATGTCGTTAGTATAGATAGTTATTAGGGGTGTCTCATAGATGTTAGTTTAAAGGGGAGTCTCAACAGATGTCAGTTAAGTGGTGCTTAAAAGAGACTATTGTACTTAAAAGACTATCGTTGTTCGCGTCTATTACATGAACGATTACGGAAATAGCCGATGATATAAAAAAGACACCTGGGCTCCCTCAGTGTCGGGTTCTATGGCTTCAAAATTACTCAGAGAAGTCTGGTCCAGATACGTTTTTAGATTTTCACGGCCAAAAGCATTTTCGTTGTTTGTTTTTGGGGTGTTATGCCGTGTTATACTACCTCCTTCTTTAGCCGACGTTTCGGACAGCGTTGCAGCGTCCATCATCAGGGCAGATCCGGCAGATCCGTCGATGTGAATTTGTTGTGTTAAGTGTGTGCTTATTTACTTGGAAGATCGATCGATCGACGGATCTGCCGGATCTGCCCTGAATGGACACTGCAACGCTGTCCGAAACGTCGGCTAAAGAAGGAGGTAGCACAACACGGTTTAACACCCCACAAACAAACAACGAAAAAGTCTGGTCCAGTTTAAATATTCATTGTAAACCTTACGACAACATAAATACAGTAACTTGTAATCTCGATGAACCTCGCCCGACCTTTATTACAGTTTCCCGATCACATTTCAATTATTCTTAATCACTGGGATTGAAGAACATTACATCTGCAAATTAGAATATTGTAAAAAAAAAATAAAGCAAAAAACATGGCTGTATTTGGACAAATTCGCTCTGTCTCAAAGGATTAAGAGGGTATTACCAGAGAATACCGGAAATTAGTCATTATTAAATCAAATTCCAGACATATTGACTCTTTTTTTCAAAAAAACATAAATCGATTTTGAAAGATTGTTATTTTATCTGGTACACGCAGTTCTAAAATTTTGAAAAACTAAGTGTGTTTTTAATATACTAAGGTTATACCGTTGGTCGTCGGCACATTTGTTTAATTTTCAAACAATAGATTCCAATTTCAAATCATATATTCATACAAAAAAGTAATTTAATACATAATCTAGACAACACAGTTTTAAGAATTTTAGTTTTAGTTATATTTAAATCGTTAAAAAATAAGTCCGAGAACGTGTTTTGTGTCAAAAATTCCTCAGTTTTTCCATTTATTTAAGTTCTTACAAACTAAAATATTTCCATATTTTTTACACACTTATTTTGTTTACACATTGAAAAATCATAAATACTTATCATCAAAAAATACTTACAAGAAGTGCACGATATTTAATAATTTATCATCGTGCGTTTTGAGCATTTTTATTGCTTACTTAAATGTAGGTATATATTAAAGCTAGTTTTGAATGAAATAAAACGACATTAAATTTTTATTTTTAAAATTTTAATATAGGGAATAATCGATCTTTCTCATTGGAACCTCCCTGTTGAGTTGCAAGCATTTTTAAACTTTTATTCTCAGCAGCTGGTCAATCGCTCTTAAGTTAAATTCCAAGCTATCGCCATATTTAAACAAGTGATAGTTTGTTGCGAAACTGATTTGTTCCTGTGTTCTCCATCATCAGCGGGGAACACAGAAACATGGTCGGAAACACGTAGTGTTGACCGCAACAGTGTTAACTCTATCAGAAACACGTAGATTTTGTATCTGAAACAGTGTTCACCAACAATTGTTTCTCGGAATACATGACTCAAACCTTCCGGATTTGCTTTTGTTTGCTAGGGGTGTTAAAAACATTTTCATCGTACTGGGCGAGACAGTTAATTGACACGTTTTCATGTGAGGGAATTTTGTGAGACTTCATGTATTTTTTAAAGACAGATATTTCAGAGTCGTGATGTGGTTTGGAAATCCTTTTTCATTTGGTAGCTTCCAAGGCTTTGCGAGTGGCTTTCTTTAAGAATCTTCGAAGTTTTTTCAAGTGAGACGAAGAAGCAATCTAACTAAAACAGCTCGTAATAAACGTAAATACATGAAATCAATACGCGATGCTGTAATTGCGCATGTACGGTTAATCTCTCGTTATCCCGTTTGTAAGTCTCCTGGGTCAGAGAGAAGGTACGTGAGTTCATTATCTTCACAAGTTTCAGTGATAATTACACGAGAAGTTACCTTGTCTCTCGCGGGGGTCTAAATGGGGCGGTCTGAAGAGGGAGAAGGGGGGGGGGGGTGAGAACCAAAATTCCGATCAACCCTTTTGGGCAGTTGGCTAATTAATTTAAGCGTGTTTTGTAATAATATTCCCAAATACTAACATTTTAGAGGTCATTATGTGGTAACCTTACCTTACCTTCGACCATGGCCTCCGTGGTCGAGGGGTAAGGCACTCGACTTAGAAGAAGGTAGCGGGTTCAAATCGCGATGTGCGCAAAAAAAATAAATTGATAAATTTGTGTCATTTTAAAATTAACTAAATTAAAATTATTATTAAGGTATATTTGCGGCACGTTCCAGAGTGGAAGATACTCTTAGTATCGCCCTGATGTAAGACCATCATTTAGACCATCATTAGCCATGTTTGGTGACCAGGTGTGCTAGCACGGTCGCTCGATATGAAGTTACCGACCGATTGTCGGTAACTTCTCATCGTTCCCTAGGACAACTGCAGATCTCAAACGTACAAACGACAGTTGATATCGAATATATTAAGGACACTTAGTCATTGTAAACTGTCACCTATTCGTTAGCGATGTGCAGTTGTCGTAGGGATCGATGAGAAGTTACCGATAGTTATCCTATCGATCGTTATAGAGCAAGCGTGCTAGGGCCTCTGATCTGGAAAACCAGATACTTTTACACCTTTCTCTTCTCCATCTCCTTCCCCTTCCACTACATTCAGCCTCATCCAATTGAGGGGTATGAAAGCAAAAACGCCACTCTCCAAAAGTACTGTTTTCGGTAAATCACAAAAAGCCAATTAATGAATACTATGCATTTTTCGTGTGATTTTTTAGTAATAACTAAAAAGTATAATTCAAAGTGAATTATTATAATAAAAAATGTTATAAAAATGTGTTCATTGGTTCTGATGAATTTATTTTGAATTCAAGCGTTTATGGAGACTGGTGGTTTTGCTTGTTAATCGCTGTGGAGAGTGGTGATTTTCATCTAAACCCTATTTTCATTTCGATTTTTCCATGATTTGCGGTTGATAGTTCTAGGGATCTCAAAAACCACCTTGTAGCTACGGACATAGCGCATAGATTGGCATTTGTAAATCAATTTCGTCGTGGAGAGTGGTGTTTTTGATTTTAAACCTCACAATCACTTCACTCACGTCTCACTGACCCCAGACGGGAGCAGTTGTCCCGCAAAAATAAATAACTGTGTATTGTACGTAGATAGACGCATTTTTGAACATTACTGTTTTTATCACCCGGTGAGGCAAATTTGTGAAGTGGTTAAAGAAGGGATTTAGGAGTTTATTAATGCGGGTATGGACTTACACAAAAACGAGTCGAAGAAACAACCCGTTCTCATGAAGCCGTCATCAACTGTAAAGGGGTGTTCCGCTCGTGCCCCGGTGCACAATGCTGCTATATTTTTCGAGCAGACTCCATTGAAATACCCATAGAACAGACTCAGCATGCCTTCATTAAGTCTGTGCATTATAGATAGCAATCGATCCATTGACAAAGAATTATCCATCAAGAAGGTTTATCAGGTATTTTGGTATATTGTTAAATTTAATATTATTATTTATGCTCGTAAATTTTGGTCACCGTGTAAATAGGTTATGAAATATTTAGGGTGACCATATTTTTTCGGTTTTTATTTGGAAGAAAGTTTCCTCTTAGTTCATAAAAAATTTATGCACTTTGGGAACTCTCACCTATAGAACTACCATAATTTATTTATGATGCCAAAAAACTTGGAAAACATCTGTCATCTTATGCTACAGAATATGGGTGAATATTAAGGAGACCAAAGTTCGATCCTGAGTGACCAAACCATCAAGCATTTTCCAAGTAAAGGGAAATGTGTAAGAAAGTTACCTTCTAACATGTTTTACAAATATAAACTACTGTGATCCATATTTCCTTTTTATGATAGGGCCGACAATTTGATAATATAAGTTATAATATGCATCCCATAGAAAATTTACCATATTAAGACGTCTTTGCTTTTCGGCCCATACGAAAAAAACGCCCGGGAAAAATACTTTTCTGCATCGAAAATTGCACGAAATGTATATTATTTTATTTAGCCTTCTAGAAGGTAAAAGCTATGTCGGTATGTTTTTTTAATTTTCTATGCGTTTAATATTAACGTAAACATTCAATGTCAAACATGTAGAATTTATCGAAAAATATTATTTAAGGAAAAAGTGCTGCTAACTTAATTCTCATAAAGAATCACAAAATTATAAAAACATACCAACATAGCTTCTTCTTTGGAGAAAATATTTTTGTTTTTAAATTACAATTTTGTGAAAGTTTGGGTGGAGAAAAATGTTTTCTCCTGAAACCCTTTTTCGAGCGATTTCTGTAGGTAAATATGAGAGTTTACGGCAGTTGTCCCATTCGCACGTTTCGCATTCGCATGTTTCGTAAGTGTATGTTATCTTATTTAGAGCGGAATAGAATGAAGACAATAAAATACGTAAACGTTCCGGGTGTGGTGGAAAGTCTAGTCTCTTAAAGAATTGTTCTTTACAAGATGATTCCTTGTTGCTGAGGATCGTGACCCCTTCACTATCGTCCACCATGGAAATTGGAGCAAGGCTCATCCACTCCTCATGGTCCTGTTCCGCTTTGAGAGCTGCGGACACCAACGTACTGGGCGTAAGTGATACTTGGTCACCCGAACGCATTGATAAGAAACTATGAGTTTCTCAAAGTAGGCGAGCAACGTGTTCAAACTATCTTAAGATAAATATGTTGTAGGCAGATAGTTGAAAAATTTTCGAAGAAAAACTCTCTTTTTATAACTTTTGAAGTGTATTCTCATCAATGTATTCAATGAAGAAGAAGATAATACTAATAATCTATGTAAATGAAACATAAAAAATGAACACGACAATAAAAAGTGTAGTTAGTTGTTGATAACATGGAAATAAAATTAGTCGAAGATAATATTGTTAATTCTGAAATTTGGAATATGAGATTGACAAATATGACGGTTTTATAATAGGTGGCGATAGCCGAATTGGTAGAGACGCCCGTCCCGGTAAGAAGGTTCTGGGTTCGTGTTCATTTTTCTGTGTCTTGTTTATTTTCATATTTTCATTTAGATTATTAGTGTTATCTTCTTTTTCAAAGTTGAAAGCCTATTGTGGATGCCTAGCTCTTCCAGAATGGTCACATTTGTGAGTCTGGCTGTCCATGGAATCTTGAGTATTTTTCTCCAGCAGCACTTTTTGAGGGCGTCTATCCACTTTATTTCGCTGACTCTGGGCGTGTCTTAGGGCGATTAATGAAAAGAATAATGAATAACACTAGAAATGTCTTGTGGGTGAGTTTCATGATCCAATTATTTGCCTAATCGAGGCATAAATATCCCTTTCAAAACTGTGTTCACGAAATTCAAATGGGACATTTTGTTTCCATTCAAATTTTCTTCATTATTCAATAAATGCCTCCGCTGACGAGGCAACTGAAAAAAATACAGTTTGCAACTAAACTCGCTATCCTGTATACGTCAATGTGATGGCCCGCACACTACACAATTTCTCAAAAACCCGTTGTCAATGGCAACGCAAGCAGTGACTCACTTGTTTGCTCGGTTACCATGGTTGCACCAGTTTTGTTGTCAGTTTTCTAGTATTTTTTGTTTGTTTTTTCTATTTGACAGCGACAGATGACTGCGATGACAGCTGATTGTTCTTCGTCTATGGTTAAACAAGCTGAGATAATTACAGAAATCGTAAAACTGAGTAGCGTCTTCATCAAAGTTTGGTTGGAAACCATAGCAACCAGACAGTTCTAGTTTGGTTTCAGTTAACTCGTCAGAGGAAGCACTAATGCGTGCCTAATTAAGGACGTTCTGAATTTAAAATAAAATAACAGTGGTGAACTCCAAAGTACCTAAACTTTAAAAACCTAAATATAAAAAAAAAATTACATCATTTCCCCGCAGGGGTAGGCAGAGAGGACGGACTGCCAAACAACTCGGTCTTGGCACACACTCTTTGCAAATTCATACATCGTCTCAAATATTCTTCTATTATTCTGACTCCCACAAGTATCTGATTCACTTGATCGTGCTGTGTTTCCTCGGGCATTCCTGACTTATTCTACCATTCACATTTGCATGGTATATTCTCCTTACACTCCTTTCTTCGTTCATTCGCTGTACATGCCCAAGCCATCAGAGCGTCCCTTACTTAATTTTACTCATAACGCTTTGCATTGTTTGTGGATTTCCACATTTGTCACACGATCATACATGGTATTACCACACACACTCCTCATCATTTCAGTATTCTTTCATCGTTCCTCTGGCAGTTTCATGCCTCACTGCCATACAACAGGGTACGTAGATGTCACCACTCCATCGTGCACCGCTAGCAGCAGGCTAAAGCGAGCAATCCAAAAATATTTAAAGCTTCCAAACTGAGCCTTGTAAATAAATACATCCCCTAAAGTTCCCAGATATGAATTTGTCGATGGAAAGCAACCCCCTTCCCCTGTCTATTCCCTTGCATAAAAGGCCCCATACATAAATAAACGACCCAGGCGGAGTGCTTCAGCCCGGAGTATACCATTAAAAACAGTTTTCCATACTTTTTATAAAAAGCAGAATATATTTCACTTATGGGTTTTACGCTTTTCGCGGCTTTACTATAAAAAGATTTTTGAATTTTTGTTCGTTAATGAACGAATTTTGACGAAAGGTTTTTTAAGGGTAGCGTAATGGAATACCTACGTCTTTAATTTGTTGGTTATGGATTTCGGATAAAAAATTACATTTGGGGTATCTTTAATATACTACTCGAAAGTTGATTTTGGATTTAAGACCAAAATATCCAACCAAACTGAATGTTTTTTAAATCAAACGGTGTAGCAAATATATGGAACGGAAGCGAGTTTTTGTATTCATTTGTGTTTCAATTTATGAAATACAAACTATTAAAGTAATCGATTTTTGATGATTTTAGAGGCAACTCGGCTAAGTAATTTCGAACCACCCCTACCATGGAAAATTTAATTAAAAAAAATTAAAAGGATTAAAAAAAATTTGGTAGAACTTCAATTTGAATTACTACGACCATTTTAAGCTGGAACACGAATATGTTGTAAGCGTATAAATTAAAACTATGACCAAAAAAGAGGTTTGATAAAGAGAATTTGAAATAAACAAAATGAAATTAACTTCATCATATTGATATAGTAAATTGGGCTAGATCGTTTTTTTATAATAACCATGAACTCGCAAAAAAGGCACAGTTGCCTTTAAAATCACGAAAAATTGTATTTTTACATTTTTTTTATATTTATGCATTTTCTAGAATTATTTAAAACAAATAAATAAAATAGCTTACATCCGTTCTAGATTTTTGCTATTTCAATTTTTAATAAGCAAGTGATTTTGAATAACGAGCGATATTATTAAAAAATATGTGTAAATTGACAGTTAACTAAAACTTATCTGATTCTATGAAGGCCGCGCCAAAATTTAAATTATTAGTGGCTAAACATGATATTTTGCTTACTCTTATGTTATTCTTTGAATAAATACACTGGTCTCCTTGGTTGTGTGATATCTGCGAATACACAATTATATTATTTGCTCTCACCGTATTGCATTCTCTCATTGTATTGCATTCTCATCTCTCTCCTGATATTTAAATTTTTAAAAATCCTATTTTACATGATTTTCATATCTAATCATGTAATTTATGTTTTTCACTATAACAATACTGTTTCTGAATTATTTTCCACTTGTGTAAATATGTCATTATGTTTGTAGGCATGTAGTTTTATGTTACTACGCTGATGCGTTTATGATTATTTCACTTATTGTTGTAATAATCTTTTCATTTGAACTAATCTCCTGCTTACAAGCTACTTGCAGCAGGTACTTATCCCTACCGTTACTATGTCTCGTTTGCAATTCCTCCCTCTGCCCCTCTCTCGTCCCCCACCTCCTCCGTCACTCCACCCCTGTGTGTCCTTTCCCATTCATATCTCTTTCCGCCCCTGTTCCCCTTCCCCGCCTTCACTCTCCTCCTCCCTGCCGCTTATTGCAAATATTTTATACAAATTTCAGAACGCCAGAGCTCACCTTTACATACAGAAACATTCGCGACAACTCACACAAGTTTCATCGCAATCGGATGAAAGAATAGGAAATAATTTCGTAACGCTACAGCTCACCCTTATACATAGAAACTTCGGGGGCATGCGCAAGATATAAGTATCATCGCAATCAGATGAATTAATTAGGTACCGCATAAGAGACAAACAAAGAAACATTCATTTTTATATATTAAGATAAATAAATAAAAAAATAGGGTTTATCGGTCGTCCATGTTAGATCCAGAGCAACGCGCGTCTGAATAGGTATTGGTAATAGGTAATACATATTAATTATTTCATGGTTAAGGAATGTTAATTTATAGTTTCATGAATGTGTTTGTATTTAATGTGCTAAAAATTAATAGTTCTTACCTTTGGATTAGCGATATTGATGAAACACAACTCCGACTCTTCTCCATTAAGCATTATGGATACCCTTTGGTCGTCTATCGGCATATCTGTGAACAAAAGCAAAAAAACAATCAATCACCTGTTTCATTAGTATTGAATTCAAACATTGGACCAATTTGGGAGGGTGGTTTTTTTTATATTAACTCACACAGAATGTCCTGAGGGAAATAATTTCATCTTTGATGATTCTGGGTGGATGGTCTTTTTGAGAAGAGGAAGGAGTGAACATGGGTCTTACTGACCACCACAACACGGCCATGTGCCTAGCGTGGTGGTCGTAAAATTCTAAAAATATGTAACCAGCAGTTAAATGAATAAAGAAAAATTAATTATATGTAGTTAATTAATAATTAAAATGTAGGAAGGAGGAAACACGGAGGCCGGCAAATCGTTCCACCGCCGAGCTGTTGAGCTCAAGAACGAGTCGTAGTAGCGACCCGTTCTCATGTGACAAATATCAACCGTGTATATATGTTGTGTGCGCGTTTGACGTGTTTCCCGACTATGGACCGGTAACGAGTGGATCAATGACGCTAGTTCCTCGGAGCGTCTTCCATTGAAATACCGGTAAAACAAGGATAGCATTCCCACCCGACGCCTGTGCTCTACAGATTGCAATGAGAATCTATTAAACGGACCTCCCGTTTCTGCACGCTATTTTAGTTATATTAAAATCATTAAAAAACCGAGAACGTGTTTTGTGACGAAAATACCTCAGTTTTTCTTACAAACTAATATATTTCAGATTTTTTTACACACTTATTTTCTTTAGACATTATTGAAAAATCATAAACACTTATGATCAAAAAATACTTACAAGAAGTACACGATATTTAATAATTTATAATCGTGCGTTTTGACCATTTTTATTGCTTACTTGAATGTAGGTATATATTAAAGCAAGTTTTGAATGAAATAAATCGATATTAAATTATTAATTTTAAAAAATTGATACGGGGGATACTCGATCTTTTTCATCGGAACCTCCCTGTACAGTTGCAAATATTTTTAAACTTTTATTCTCAGCCGCTGGTCAATCGCTCTTGAGTAATGGCAATACGGTTCAACAACTCTGTCTTAGTATTTTGTTATTATTATATCCTGATGAAGCTCGGTCGGAGCGAAACCGGTCGATATATCAAATAAATAATAAATATACGTGGTTAAATACTAAGTGTTTGTTTTATTTAAAATATTAAAATATCTTTTGTATTATCGTATACGGTTACTGGACGGTCGGTATTTATTAGTGGCAATTTTTTACGTTAACCCTCTGTGTACATTATAAAAAAATAGAATAATTAGCAACACTTCTATGGAAAATATGTTAAGTACCCCATAATGATTTCCCTGCTAGCTTTCAAAAGTATTGCATGTATTTTAAGATAAAACACGACATTTATAAATAGATAATAAACAAGCCCCATCCCCGCTTAAAAGCACAATTTAATGAACAAGGTTTGAATGAACAATTTCCATTCAATAAAACGTAATCACTTAGTGCATTCGGCGCGGATAAGCGAACGTTCCGTGTGGTTTATGGATGAATATTATTCAGCGAAAAACAGATATTTTGTTCAATAAGTTTAGAATTAATTTTTGGATTTGATACAGAAATGGGATGGAATTGGAAAAGGGGAAACCGGGAGGCGTTTTCTCCATACAAACGTATTACCCAATTTCCTCCATGGATTTTCACACTTCTACAAATATTTTTAAATGTAATATAGATATCGACCCTTAGCGTGTTTATACGTTTTGCTTTTTTTGATGAGTTCTTTCTTAGAGGAGTTAGGACGCTCAAAAAATCGTTAAAATTGCCTGGTTGGAGCGCCATCAACAGACCTTCAGCATACAAACTAGACAACGATTTTTTTTTAAAGCAAAAAGGGCGGACAAAGAATATCTTCTTCTTATACAGTTGGATCAAAATCGGTCAAGTTTTAGAGGAGAAAAATGGAGAATTCAAAACCTCGATGATTTTGATGATTTGATTTAGGTATTTTCGGCCTGAGCCTGATTAAGAGCGACAGTGACAGAAACAGTTTGGTAAAATACATAATGTTCAAATTTCTTGGCGACCGGGGTTTTTTTTTATAGTGAATACCTCACAATAGTCCCAACTTCTCAGGTCTGGAGCCGGTGAGACTATGGCATCCCCAATGGGGTGTGTTGTGAGGCTGAAGATAAGTGGGGAAGGGAAGGAGATGGGGAGGAGGAAGGTGGGGAAGTGCCTGGCTATTCAGATCTAGTCACCAAACACGGCCAAAGCCGTTTCAATTCTGAATGGTGGTCTTACACCAGGGCGATACTGGGAGTATCTTCCACTCTGGAACGTGCCGCAAATAGATTATTTTAATTAATTAATTGTGAAATACCACAAATTAATCAAATAAAATTTATTTGCGCATGCCGGGTTACAAACCCGCGACCTTCGGAATGGGAGTCCAAAGATTTGCTTCTGTACTACACTGGCCGTCAACTAATACAGTTGCCTCTTAATGATTATTTTGGTAGGAATCGTTTATGTTATTGGGTAAAGATAAAAAATGGAAAATCTACATTTTATTCATTCTTGCTCTCTTCAGGAAATCTTCCATTACCTGTAAAGATTTTTTACTTTTCTCTGTGTTAAAATTATATCATAGGCCGAGCTGGAAAATCGGAAACGAAGTATGTATTGTTTTTCCTTCTTTTAAGGCCGTGGGTTCGAACCCGCCGTGCGCAAATAAATTTTATTTAATTGATTTGTGTTATTTCACAATTAATTATTTAAAATAATATATCGTATATTTGCGGCACGTTCCAGAGTGGAAGATACTCTTAGTATCGCCCTGGTTTAAGACCACCATTCAGAATTGAAATGGCTTTAGCCGTGTTTAGTGACTAGATCTGAATAGCCAGGTACTTCCCCACCTTCCTCTTCCTCGTCTTCTTCCTTTCCCCACTTATCTTCAGCCTCATAACATACCCCAATTGGGGATGCCATAGTCTCACTGGCTCCAGGCGGGAGCAGTTGGGACTCTTGTGAGGTATTCACTATAAAAAAAATATATAATCTGGGCCCCTTCAAGACCCATTTTAACCCCTCAGGCTTTTTTGTTGGCTTTTCCGAATAACTCATATGGTTTTTATATGAATCGTCGTGTCTCCCTTACTATCAGGGTAAGAAATGTAATATAAACGGCGTTAGAAAAAAGAAAAACTACGCTTTATATTCAAAGGTCAAAGTTAACCACTAAATAATTAAAATTTACATTTATAAAATCAAAGTTTCCGACCGCAATTAGAAGAAAAAATTATGAAAGTGGGAATTTTTAATTAATTATTTTTACATGAAACGACAAAAAAGTGAGTTCATGATAACATTTATTATACATTAACTTCTAAAATACGCGTGTTTTTTTTTTATTTTTTTTCGTTATCAGTAATTTTACAATCAAAAAAATATATGTTCATTTTGAACTATAAAATTTGAAGATCACCTTCTTAAAACAGTTTTTAGTTTTCGGATACGTTCAGAAATTTTTGAATATTTATTTATTTATTTATTATTCATTTTCAACGCCCTGATGGGCTTTTACAGAAATATTCTATCTTCGATTATTATTCGACGAAACACTATTATATATTGAATTATTTGGCGGGTAAGGATAAGCCGATGTAGCCCAGTGGATCAGAGCACCTGACCGGCTATCAGAAGGACACGGGTTCGAGTCCCGTCGGCGGCATTGTATCTTTTCTCGTAAGATTTTTCAATGTGGATGAGTGTTTCAGGCTGATAATTATCGCTTATAATAATTGTTACTCTTTGTGCTATGCATAAAAATCTTGTCTTAAACATTAGTTTATCAATTAAAAATAAAATAATATTTTTTATTTAAAGGAATTGTTGTAAGGTGAAACCATTCACACATAAAACAAAGTAGAAGAAAGATATAAAGGTGTTTTAATCCAATAAAAAGTCACATTAAAATGGAATTCCACATATAACTAACCTAAGAGTATGGATATTAGAGAGACGGCATGTGAAGTGTGCCCGCGCGCTCCAAGTGTGCATTTTCGAGAATTTTACCCAAACGGCTTACATTGGCTGCTGGTTTTTGGACGTTTAATACGTTCCGACAACAGCCATTTTACATGGTGACAGCCAATGTCAACCGTGTGGGTAGAATTCTCGAAAAGGCACACTTGGAGCGCGCGGGCACAATTCACATGCCGTCTCTCTAATATCCATACTCTTAGTAACTAACTGTTTAAATATTAGAAATAAAAACATGGTTGTTTTGCTGTCACCCAAATTAAAAGCCGTCCATTAAACCGTAGAAGCAAACTTCACAACACCTAACTCAATCAACCGTAAATATTATTCGGTAAACTTTGTGGTGGACTGAATCCACCTCTACGCTTAAGAGGGACGGCTGCGCCGACTTTTTCATACAAACGTTAAATTTGGATTTGAGGTTAAAAAACTTAACAAAACCAAAAAAAAATTAATTAAATTTTAAATTTTAAACCAAATTTCTAGTACGGATGTGTATTATTTTATTTATTTATTTTTAAAATTATAAAATAAAAGTAATTAAAAAATTAAATTCTTCACGATTTTAGAGGCATATGTACACGATTGACATTTGTGACATGAGAACGGGTCGCTTCTACGACACGTTCTTGAGTTCAACAGCTCGGTTATGAAACGATTAGCCGGCCTCTATGTTTCCTCCTTCGTACAACATAGTTCTCTTTTAAGACCAATGTTCACTCCTTCCTCTCCTCAAAAAGACCCTCAGCATCTATAAAGATGACATAGGCCCTGAAGGAAATTATTTTCCTCAGGACTTCGTGGGTGGAGTTAATGTAAAAAAAAACTTAAAAGTTAATAATAATTATTTTCAAAAATAATATTGCTTTCCCTCCATTATAAAAATAAAATAAAACATTAAAAAAAAAGGATTTTCATGGGTAGAAATTTTCATTCATGTAAATAAAAATTTGTGTTTCAACGAAAATCGGTCATTTGTGGTATAAAATTAAAAACGCTTTTTTAAAATTTATTTATTTTGTATTGCATTTCATTTTTATAGTAAATAAATCATTTTTTCGTGATTATCATTAACCCACTAATAAGTGCACAAAGTCGCATCTAAAATAGTGAAGAATTGAATTATTTAATGGAATATATTTCATAATTTAAAACACAAATAATAAATTAGCCGAACTAGATATTCGACAAAACTTTTTATTAAAAAAGTAATTTTTCAGTTTGGTTAAGGATTTTGGCTTAAAATACAATTTTAACTTTTGTATGAAAAAGGCCGTTCAGCCGTTCCTCTTAAAATATTGCGTGTTTCCGTAAACATTTGGTGGGTATATTAATTGAACAGTCATACAACTGGGGCAACAGATATACGCATTAAACAAAGTTGGGATAATTAAAACGAAGGCTCGGTCTATGGGGGCTTGATAAGCCATTTAATTATTTAAAATTACGGGAGTTATATATTATATAGCATAAAATATTTGTGCTGATACTTCGATGCTTAAAATAAAAATATGCTTAAAAGTGAAAATACTATAGAAATGTGATGTGAATGTGATCAGCCGAGTCCGGACGGTTAGCGAAGTAATGGGAGGCGCATGCGCAGACGTCAAAATTGTGATTCGGCGGGGATCACTTGAATAAAATTTTCAAATTTATCGAACGTTATTTGTTGCTATTTACTGCTGACGGAAGTTGAAACAACCCAATTTTTCGGTGAATGACGATTTGAAGGAAATTCAAATTTGAAGGAAATTCAAATTTGAAGGGAATTCCGAAACAACTGGTCCTATGGAATTTTCGATGAAATTTTTTCTGACGGAGGTTGAAACAACCCAATTTTTCGGTGAATGTCGATTTGAGGGAAATTCAAACGTGAAATTTTCCGAAACAACTGGTCCTAATAATATGATTATTAATTACTACATTATTATAACTTATAATTTAATTGCTTCCACAATACTGTCAGAAAGTGTTTATTTCAACTCTTTCGAAATTCAACGAACTCTACGTTATAAAATGTTTCTGTAAATGACGTTTCACGCAAATGAAAAAGCTCAAATCCTTTGAATACTTATTATTTATAACGGATTATCATTATTATTTATAATGAATCATAAACGAAATTAGTTCAAGCGTGAAGAAAAAAATAGTTCCACTATTTAATGCAGTAAAAAAATAAACTTTTCATCTGCAGCTCTTTCAAAAATAATAATAGCAAAGCACGTGCAAATTTAATGTCGAAGTTTTCAAATGAGCTCTTTAAATGTATGAAGTACTACTTTGTATGAAAATTGTAATGAGATTAAAACAAATTCCGACGACATCATTATACGGATTTCCGGAAAACAAAACGTATTACGTGTCTTCCCTCATTAATTACGTTTCACGTTAATTGTGGAAATAAACTTGTTTGACTTGAAAAACTTTTTTCAAAACTGAAAAATAAAGCAGAAAGAACACATGCAAGTTTTTTGCTATGTTTATAGATCATGCACCCATTTTTTAACAGTTTTTTTCTGAATCATTTGTCTTTGAAAATCTATTTTATCATTGATTTCATAGAATTGAATTCAACGATTTTTTCATAGTATACTTTTTTTTAAAATTAAATAATATCTATCATAACATATGAGACTATAAAATATCGACTCAACCACAGTATGCACTTTTAGACTGGGTTGTACATAGACATGTATCGGTTACATTTTGAGTATATATATTTTTTTTTCTACACCTCATTTTTTCTACACATCATTTAATGACAATAATATTCAATTACAAAGTTGACAACATTAATTAATGAGGTAAAAATTCAGTTAATAAGTACAAGTTAATAACAATAACATTGTTATAACAATAATATTAAAATAGATGTCACTAGAGCAGTATCTAATAGGAGAAAAAATAAATATCTATAGGTATAAGAACATCATTATAGACCACTTGCTTCATAAAACTAATATGTATTTATATATTTATTTATTAAAAGAATTTTATACATCTTCTTCTTCTTCTTCTTCTTCTTCCCCTTGTCCTATTCGGGTCGGGGACCCACTGCATCGACAAGGCTCCTCCATACGTCCCTGTCTTGCGCCGATTGATCGGCCTCCGTCCATGGCAGATCCATCCTCTCCTCGCACAGTTTTTGGACTTGCCTCGCCCAACTGTGTCTGGGGCGGCCTACTGGACGTCTACCCTCTGGAATGGCACTCAGTATTTTCTTCGGAATTCGGTCATCAGACATTCTTAGTACATGTCCAAGCCACCTCAGTTGCGATTTTTCTACGAAGAGTAGCAGTGGTTCAATGTTTAGATCATCTCGGATCGTAGAATTTCTTATATGATCCCATTTCGTAACCCCTGCCACTCCTCTCAAGTACCTCATTTCGGCAGCTTGGACTCTAGAGCGTGTTTGTTCGTTTAGCATCCATATCTGGTGGCCGTAAGTGAGCGTCGGGCGGTATACCGTTTTAAACACTGCCATCTTTGTCTTGATGCTGAGCTCGGCTTTTCTTATCACTGAGCTGTAGAGAGGACGTAGCACACTGCTTGCCGCACTAATTCTTCGATCAATCTCTCCGTCTTGCCGACCGTCGCTGGAGAATTCGACCCCAAGGTATTTGAACCTGCCCACCTGGTTCAGCTGAGTCCCATTAGCGAGTATGTTGCACTGAGTTTGGTCCCTTCCTATAACCATCACCTCTGTTTTGGAGGTACTCATCTTCATTCCCGCCGCCATGCACTCTTCGCTGAATCGGTTGATCCACTCTTGTAATCCTTCCTGTGATGTCGTCAGTCTCGCGATGTCGTCAGCAAATAGTAGGGAGCTGATTCTAGTATTGCCTACCAGTGCTGCATCCGGTGTTTGGCTGTTTCGGCTGATTCGGTCCATGAATATAGTGAAGAGGATTGGCGACATAGGGCATCCTTGTCTGAGGCCGATTTCCACTTCAAATTCTTCCGAAACTTTACCGTTTATCCGGACCCTACTGCTACTATGTTCGTATAGAGATGCTATGCCTTTTAGTAGGTTGCCTTCAACTCCGTACTCTTTAAGCACCTCCCACAGTAGTTGGCGTGGTACTAAGTCGTATGCCTTCTCTAAATCTATAAATCCAATATATGATGGCTTACCGTATTCCCAACATTTTTGTATGGTCACTTGTAGTGTGAAGAGCTGATCCGTAGTGCCTCTACCTTGTCTGAAGCCGCACTGTTCTTCTTGGATCATGTTCTCTGTCACTCTTCGGCATCTTTTTTCCAGGATTCTAGCGTAAACTTTTCCTGGTTGACTAAGAAGTGTTATTCCTCGGTAGTTGGAGCACAGTTTCTGGTCCCCTTTCTTAAATATTGGGACTATAATTCCTGTCCTCCAGGCTTTAGGGGTCTTACTTGTTCTCCAAGCTACTGAGAAAACTCGCGTTAACCACCTGAGGCCTTGGTTGCCCATAGCTTTTAACATTGATTTTATACATAGTGTAGATATTGTGTTATTTCGCCCACCATGCTAGGGATGTCCCTGTGTTATGGCGGGTGAAGTATGCAGATTATGTAATTGAAGGTAATGAAGTACGTTTACTGATAATATAATAATTAATGATAATGAGGTTTACAGTTAATGTAGCAATGAATTTATTAAAATGAAATTTATATATAATATAATAATTGATGATAACGATGTTTACAGGTAATAAATATAACAAGGAATTTATGACAATGAAATTTACAGATAAAATAATAATTTATTGATGAAGTTTACAGTTTTTTTTTTTTTATGTTTCTTTATTCTTTGAATAATAAATATATAACAATTGTGGAATTTATGGCCGCCATACTAGGCACATGCCCGTGTTGTGGTATATAACATTGAATTTATGTTAACGAAGTTTACAGATAATATAATAATTGATGATAGTGTAGTTTACGGATAATATGACAATGAATTTATCGAAATGTGGGTTACCGATAAATAATAATTTATTTATAAGTTACATAGTATGATGGTTGATAAATTGAATTATAATTTATTAAATTATACAAATTAAATTAAATTAAATTACAAATAATATACATCGAGGTTTCTAAATATTTTGATAATAATAATTTAAAATAATAGGTTTATTATAATATTGATAGATATTAGAGTTATACAAAACAATTCAAGTAAAAAAAAAATTATAATATGATATATAATAATATGATCACAGAACTTGAAAAGAACTTTCAGAGAACGTGAAAATTAACATCAAATATTTGATGCATTTTTCACATTTTTTTAACAACCCATCCTTAGTAAAAAAGTAATTTGAATTTTCTCTATGAATACATTGTTTTTAAGAATTTTAACTATAAGGGGAAAACGTTGCTTGGGTCTAGGTAGAGGATGACTATCCGAGTATTTGAACTCATGATACCTGGGTGGGAGCCAGACGTGATGCTAACTCAGCCACTAACCGGTTGTGGCATCTTTGATCAATCTCTAATTTGAACTATTTCTTGGTTCTTTGCATATTTTTTCCTCGTGAACTTAAAAAAATAATAAAAGCTTAAATAAAAAAAAATTCAAACCCACTAAAGACTTATGCATCAAACATTCATAAATTCAAAGGATTGGGTACCGTCGCCCCGGGAACCATTTCTTGGATAACCAACACCTCTGCCATAGGTCACCCCAAGTGGTTCGCTACGTTTGGTGACTTTGCAGGGGTGCCCGGGTTCATGGGGTAAGGTTTATCTAGGTCTTGGCGGCGGATGATCTAGACACACTGAACCCCAGATTCTTACCCAACCGTCATACCTTTTTCCTTCCCAGAACTTCCTCTCCTTCAAAATACCTTCCACACAGCATCCCCAAAGATTACATAGGCCCTGGGGGAAATTATTTTCCTCAGGGCCTTCTGTGTGAACGAAATGTAAAAAAAAAAAAAAAAACAAAATTCGTTCAAGCGCGAAGAAAAAAAAACTTTAAATTTTATAAGCGGATACGGTTACCAACAAAGAACGTGTTATCCATACATGCCATTTAAACTGAATAGCATTGACAATTCCAACGTGATCACAAAAATTGATCTTTTATCACTGTACCAGTTATTATTGGGCTGGGCATGTACAGAGAATGCCGGACACACGCGTCCCAAAAAGAATTATGACTGGACACGCAGGTGGAAGGAGAAAAGTGGGAAGACCCAGACTGAGATGGGAAGACGAGGTAAGGGGAGGTGCAGCACAGCTTTTCCAGATAACAAACGGGAAGTCAGCCGCTGGGGACAGGAGGAGTTGGAGGCGAAAGTTGCAGGAGGCCAAAGCTCGATATGGGCTGTAGCGCCATCGGAGAGAGAGAGAGAGAGAGTACCAGTTATTATTGTGAAGTTATTTACTTGTCGAACGGAAGTAAAGTTATTTACTATTTTAACAATTGTAAAATTATTTGTCACAGGTCAACAGGAATATGCCTTCGTAGAAATGGCGGAACTGAAAAACTTTGTCTGAAGTTTAGATTAAACCTTCTGAAGTCGGTGAATAATTCAAAATGAAAAACCTTGGCCTTGTTTGCTAAACTCAAAAAGTTATTTTGTTAAACCTGGTGAGTGGAATATTATAAACTCTCATATTGAATAAATAAAGTTTGGTCCATACTTGGTATATTTGGTCCATTCTTGGCATATTTGGTGCCATAGTGATGGGCGTACTAGAATTGGAAATTATAGTTTTTTTTTAAATAATTGCGGTCAAGTAATCGATTAAAAATCATTCATAATAGCTAAAAACAGAAAACATGTTTAAACTTTTCTATTAAGAGGGTATTACCAGAGAATACCAGAAATTAGTTCTTATTAAATCAAATTCTAGACGTATTGACTCTTTTATACAACAAAAACGTAAATTGATTTTGAAAGATTGTTATTTTATCTGGTACACGCAGTTTTAAAATTTTAAAAAACTAAGTGTATTTTTAATATACTAAGGTTATACTGTTGGTCGTTGGCAGATTTGTTCAATTTTCATACGATAGATTCTATTAAACAACACAAATTTAAAATCATATAATCGTACAGCAAAATAAATCAATACATAATCTCGTCAACGAAGTTTTAAAAATTTTATTTTAGTTAAATTCAAATCATTAAAAAATAAATCCAAGAACGTGTTTTGTGACAAAAATACGTCAGTTTTTCTATTTATTTAAGGTCTTACAAACTAAAATATATAAAAAATTTATTTGCACATTTATTTTGGTTAGACATTATTGAAAATTCATAAATACTTATGATCAAAAAATACTTACCAGAAGTACACTATATATAATGATTTTACATCGTGCGTTTTGAGCATCTTTATTACTTACTTGAATGTGTAGGTATATATTAAAGCAAGTTTTGAATGAAATAAATCGATATTAATTTTTTAATTTTAAACATTTGATACGGGGAATAATCGATCTTTCTCATTGGAACCTCCCTGTACAGTTGCAAGCATTTTTAAACTTTTATTCTCAGCTGCTGGTCAATCGCTCTTAAGACTCCGATTTAAGTGTTCAAAAAGAAGAAGAAGAATTCTGAAAGTGGTTTGTAAGGGTGATTTCGATCGTACTGTTGATTAGTCAGATATTTGCGAAAAATCGAAAATTGAGTTGAGTACGCGGTTATATGTAAAAGAACCCTCGAACTGGTAGAATATTCGGATTACTCATAAACACTCATAAATTAATTATCTGGGTTAGTAGTAGGATATTACCCTAAGAGTATGGATATTAGAGAGACGGCATGTGAAGTGTGCCCGCGCGCTCCAAGTGTGCCTTTTAGAGAATTTTACCCAAACGGCTTACATTGGCTGCTGGTTTTTGGCCATTTAATACGTTCCGACAGCAGCCATTTTACACGGTGACAGCCAATGTCCAGCCGTGTGGGTAGAATTCTCAAAAAGGCACACTTGGAGCGCGCGGGCACACTTCACATGCCGTCTCTCTAATATCCATACTCTTAGATATTACCTCTCGATTTTATTTATAGCATATTTAACATGTAAAACACAGACACGTGAAAATAATATTTGATTTATAGTGAGCATAAGAATATTGTTTTCCTCACCATCTCCATCCTTATGTTTGGAGATGTCTGATTAATCAACCCGAGGATCAAAATATAAAACAAATGATAGAGGGAGTAGTAAGAAGTAGACTAGTAAAAATTGTGAAAATATTCAATAAAATAGGACAAGCTTATAAAATGGAACAAAAACCTTTCGACATTTGAGTTAAGTGGGTGAATTTTATCGTACATATAATATATGTTAAATAGCAGAACCGCGTGTATTTTTAATATTATCATAGCATACTTTTTTCTATCCGGAGAATTTCATATAATTACTTTTCAACTCGGCATCTGAACAGAGATAATCTTTAAAAAATATATTTTTAGGAGCTTAAAGTATCTACTAAGGAAATTTTGTTTCCTATTATAAATATGTCGGTAGAAATTCGGTATTCCGGGTTAAGACTTCACAAGAGAATTAAGATTCAAGGGAATTAATTAAAAGTTGTTATTATTCCCAATTTTAGCGACAATAAAACGAAATATATAATATAATAATAATAATAAGCCATTTATTCTGGATTTCTATTAGGTATATGAATATTAGACATGTGTTGTTCGTTATAATTTATAATATATCCAGAAGCTCAGTTTGCCTCTCGGCATAGGCCTCCTCTAGCATTTTCCATTGGGACCTATCACGCGCTACTCTTCTCCACTGATGTCCAGCCGTGAGTTTTAGGTCGTCTTCCCATCTTATGTGTTGACGTCCTCTACTTCTCTTGCCATCTCTGGGATACCAGTCAGTGACATGTTTGCACCATTTCTCTTGTGGATCGCGGATCATGTATCCTCTCCATCTCCACTTTTGTTGGTCTATTCGGGTAACTACGTCGGCAACTTTAGTTTTCTCCCTTATTATGCTACATCTCACTCTGTCCGGTTTCCTTATTCCTGTCAAACTTCTCTCCGTGGATCTCTGTCAGCGTTCTAACTTTTCTCTATGCCGTTTGGTGAGTGCCCAAGTTTCACATCCATAAGTGATGACTGGAAGTATACACGTGTTGAAGACTTTCCTTTTTATTTGCATACTTAGTTCTTTGGATTTCAAGACTTCTTTCAAAGACCAGTATTTCTTCTATCCATTTGCTACTATTTGCTCGATTTATTTAGTGGTTTGATATTTGTGGGATATTATGTGTCCTAAATATATGTAATCTGATACGTATTCGAGTGGTTGGTTGTCAATTTTTATAGTTACTGGTTCAGAGTTTGTAAACAATTTTGTTTTGTCTTTGTTCATGCATAGGCCGACTTTCACACTTTCCTCGTTTAGTGATTCTATCATTCTATTTAGGTGCGTTGGGTTTTCCTCGATTATAATAGTTACTATTCGCTTCTACCGGAACAATAAAAAAAACACCGAACAACCACAATAATTGTCTTGTTAACCTAGAAACCCCACAGATAAAAGTTGTATATATATCAGTTTTTTTTCTGCTACCCAGATTTTCTGCCTTTTAGTTTAAGATTGTCACTTTCTTTCGTAAAAGTTTTCTATTTACATAATATTATAATAAATGTGAGTAAACCTAATCTATTACGACAACACTTAAAACAAAATAATTTGAAAAAAGATACTCCTAGAAATTACAACGAAAAACTGGAAACGCTGGAAGACGTTAAAGTCCACGTAGTAACACGACATTGACCGTGTTTGAGTGATTGATTCAAAACATCACATCGATCGGATTTTTCGAACACGAATATTTCTATAAACAGTTTTTTGCGTGTTCCCATCACTATCCCCTTTTAACGAGAAAGTCTCCTTTGCAAACACAGTTTTTTGCTTAATTTTTATGTTTGTGTAACATAAAGATTTTCAAATAACTAAACACAAACTACGGTTTTAACAGAGCAATAAATCTTATATTCTGCTTTAATTCGAAGTCAAGTCAAATATATCTCTTCTATTTGATCTTCTTGCTTTAAATTCACTCCGGTTCCATTATAAAAATTCAGTATAAATTCCAAAGATATTTTATTTATAAACTTGGTCTACATCTAGAAACATAAATTACAAACACTCGATGAAATAAGATAAAATATGGTTTTAAAATTGTCATTAGTATTATAGACAGCCCTGATTTATTTAGCTTAATTACCTACCATAAACAACAAGAACAACTTGATCTAAAATTATTTTTAATTGCAACAGCAATATTAGGATTGAGTCTGGATGCTTGTACCTAGATTTCATGCAGTTGGCAATACTTTCTCAGAAGTAGTAAATGTGCTCAACCGAACGGAAAACAGTTACAAACAGACCTAATAAAAATGTGTTAGTATAATACCTACTCTCCTTCTGTATGGGTTCTATAGTATATAATTTAATTAGCAAATTTAACTCATTATTCATGATTAACGTTCCACAAAATTATTATGTAAACCAAAATGTCATGTTAGGAAAAGCCCGTATAGGCGTTTATTTATATAAATAAATATTTTATGTACTAATAATATCATTTATAGCCAACGCAGACCCATGAAAAATCACGGGATTTTATTCTAGTAAATCTAGTTAGTGAGTATCTAAATAACATATTCTTAAAAATAGAATCCCTAGAAAATCACAACATCTTACTTTACTTGTAAGAGTAAGTGTATATTTTTCATAAAATTCGAGTTCATTGAACTAGAGTTACAATCACTCACAGACATTCATAAATCCAAAATTAGTATGTTTGATGATAACGAGATGCCAGTGACGCGCTGTGACTTTTTTGTTCCATTACCACACATACATATGACTAAAACTGAGCTTTTTCAAAAGTTTTTTTCTAGGTTAAGTTAGAAGTCGTCTATATTAAATTCCCAAACTGAATTACGTAAATACAGTCTCGTTTTACGCCGCACGAAAATAACCACATTTAATCGTAATCCGTTCAAAGTTATCGCTCTCTCTTGGTACACGACAACGAATCTGTTCAACGAAGCTGGGAGAGATGAGATGAGACGAACAGTCTAGAATAGTCGCCAGATATGTTGCCAAGAATTTGCGACGTGTTAGTACGAGGAAGTGAATGTAAAGAGATGAACCAAATTGAAATTGCTTCCGTCTGTCTTTCATTGTTAAATGGGAACTGAGAGCACCCAATTGTTTGCACAGGGTGTTATTTCACTGCTAAATTGTTTATATATATTTTTTAATTTTTTACCTGACTTTACTTTTTTACTTTTACTTTACGTTTACTTCTTTCTCTCCTCAAAAAGACCCTCCACACAGCATCAAAGATAACACATTCCCTGAAAGAAATTATTTTTCTCAAGTTATTGTAAAATTATTAAATATATATAAAAAGATATCTCAGTTTTAGACTTTCAATTCGGTTAATATCGAGTTTGAAATATTCAGTTGCCTAAATAAAGTTAAATAAAAACAAAGTAATGATCACATACATAATAATAACCAAAAATTACCAGCATTTAAAATATTCAAAATTAAATTCAAAGCGACCACACGGAACATTAATCATTTCCACTACGAAAGAAGCGACACTTTGAATATATTTATGGATATTATTTGATCAGCATATTTCATAGGAATATGTAGATGGCATCTTTATCAACGTCTTCCGCTCCATTTAACTTCCTCCCGACTTCCGCCCACATTACGTCAACGGTACAAAGCAGGTGAGATGAGCGGTGTTACGAGAAGAGAAGGAGGGGAAGAGCTTGTAGCAAAGTTTGAAAACGCTCGTTGTTAGATTTCTATCAGTTTCTATCTTTTTAACTTTTTTAATTTTAGTTATTTTTACGTTTAAGCTAACAAATTACTAATTATTTTGCCTAATGCGGTTCTTGCAATCTACATAATGTATTGCATGTAGTAGTTTTTATGGTTTCAGGCAGTGCATTATAATATTTCATTCTGTCTTGGCTTTGTCCATTTTTATGGTCTGATTTCATTGCACGTCCTTGTGTTATGTCTGTGAATATTCTTGTTGTATAACATTTTGGCTAAGTATGATTGGTAAGTCGAATGGCCGCGATCTCGTGCTGCGTTGCCTAAATAAACGGTTCACGGCGAATTCATCGAAAACGAGTTCATCGAAAACGAATTTTGTATGAACTTTTTTTCGAAAACCTAACCTAACCGAACCTAACCTACCTTACCTAACCTAACCTAACCTACCTTACCTAACCTAACCTAACCTAACCTACCTTATCTAACCAAACCTAACCTAACCTACCTAACCTAACCTAACCTAACCTCTCGTTGGTCGATAAATTTGCTTTCGATGAATTGATTTTCGATGAACTCGTCGGTTACCAAATAAACATTAGACGAGTGGTGAATATTATCAGTATCGCCCTGATGGAATATCAAAATTCTAAAATTGAAATGGCTTTTGACGTAGTTAGTGACCAGGTCCGAATAGCCAGCTACATATCTTCCTCTTGATCATCTCCTTTCATTACCCTCTATCTTAAGCTGTACAACAAACACCAATTTGGGTTGCCAAAATCCCGCTGGCCGCAGACTGTTAGGAGCAGTTGGGATTCTTGTGCGGTATTCATAATAAATAGATAAAAAATAGCTTACAGTAAAACATAATTCAATAAAGCCAAAAATATATAATACCTACTGATCAAATGGTGAAGATCGATATTAGAGGGAACAGAACATGGCCACCACGTTAGCGTAAATTGGTTCTAATTATATTATACCTTTGAGTGGAGAATAATTTTATTAACACCAATACCGTCAGTCAGGTATGTTAAATATTGATACTTTGTCTTCATTATGGGTGAAATTCAACTCTTTTTAGATAATGACTGTTAAGAACCTTACCACGTTCATTTCCCGTCGAATTAGTTTAACAGGTTGTGAAGGAGGGATTGTCGGAGCCAATTTCTATGCTCGTCGAAAAAAAATATTTTTAATTTTCTTTTATTTAATAAATTGTAATAAAAAATTACCCTGAAATCATAAGCTTTGTAAGTAGGAACCTGAATATCTATTCCTGCCCACTTAGCGCCTCCGCCCACTGAGGCAACTGAAAACCAACTAAAACCGGCTGTTTTCTCTTGTAGTGATCCGTCTCGACACCCTACCCGCCGCGGATACTAATTTGTGACGATCCACCCTCCTGGGCTACCCGGCACCAGCTGTAGTGAACCTACCCCTGGCCTTACTAACTTCTATGGGTCTCGGGACCTCCTGTAATGTACCTGTGGGGCTACCCGGCACCCGTTGTAATGATCCGTAGTCGTCTACCCTTGGTTTTTCTATTCTTTCCCTTTAACACTAGCTGTCGGGATCTACTGGCTACGCTACCCTTATCTTTTGGCCTTCGATCAATATACCCTTGTATCTAGCTACACCTAACTTTTCCTTAAACCCCTGCGATTTTCTCACAGTAAATAAGATTTAAGATTTTATTGCACATTATTCCTATTCACCACGTTGTGTGATTTTTTGATTCGGTAATTACATTTGAATGTGTAAATTAATACGCATACACATGTAGAGGAAATAATGTAGTGTGTGGTAACCTCAGATTCTTTAGAGGAAAGTGTGGAAGGAATCCGTTTGATGAACTAACCCCGTTTTTAGATTGTTTTGTTTTATTTTAAAGCCTATCCGTATTACTCGCCTTTTCTCAACTTGGACAAGTATGTCATTGACGCTAATTCTACCGTAAATTGTCACCCGGTTTATAAAATTCAAAGTCATAGTTTTCTTACCTGATTTTTCCCTTCCTATAGGTATATATTGGGTTATTTTAACATAACCTGGAAAGAGTGAATTTTGACATGCATGCTAGGTTCCTTGCGAAGTTCTCAATGTCGTCGTACTGCACCTAAATGGTCAAGTTATTATTGTTATTAGTATACACTACATGTACTGGGGAAGAGGAAGGTGGGGAGGGGTGATAGGTGGATTTTTGGGGAATATTGTTTCCTGAATAAGTCGGCTCCTCCTCTAACCAAATAGATACTGGTGACCAACATTCCAGACAAAGACTCAATCATTACGTTTGCTAGGATGGTCCTTAAGTCCTGATTTTGTTCTCTTGCATGAACTTCATTGCTACGAAAGGGTCCCTTCACGCCAGATGAAAGAGCGCAGAGTCCTCATGTTACTTCCAGTATTATTCCGACTTCCTTTCCTCCAGATTTGATTTTAACTCGACTGATTCTAGAAGGGGTATGTCCATTTCTTCCCTTATCATGACTCTACTCGCGTTGAGTGCGTACGGAGCCGTTTGAGATGATCCTTTCGTCTCCTTCGTAGGATAATCATTGGCTTGCGTTCCTCGCCTCTGAGAGCTGACATAACTTCTACCTCGTAAAAACTATGTTTGCTTTCAGGTCGACATCGATGACAAATACGCAAATGGTCGATTGTTTGAATGCCGCGCCAGCGTGTCAAGTCAATACAAACTACACCTTCCTCCTCACGTGCAATTCGTATCTTTGACACCGTCGAAGGAATCAAAATCACTCCTCAAAAAAACAGTTGTGGGCTGTTTAATTCAGAAAATGTTTACGTACCTCACCGAGGAAGTGTAATTTCGCAGGGCAAATATGGATTGGTGGACTGTCTGATCTTGTTGTTTGCAGTGGTTTTTTATTGAAGGTACTGACCCCTCGTGTAAGGAATTAGGTAAGGTTACCCATCTGTTCAGAAAGGTATGAAATGGGAAAAAGGGTTGAATTTTTCCTGAGTCCGCCTAACTCCGAAAGTGATAGGTACTTACGTAACTATCTGTCTTATGATTGTGGGTCCAATGGAATCCTTTAAAATTGAAATTTAAATCTCTATAATATTAATAGCGTAATCGATTGAGGGTAAGTATATGTCTGTTGGAATCATAATACTAAACCGAAGTTGAATACATTATGCTGGTTCGTTAACCTCTGGCGGAATGTGATACCCGAGAAATGTTTATATAAGGCCCATTTAATTGTTTGTTTATAAAACATTTGGTTTGGCCTACTGCCCTAGATCGGAGGATTCTGATTTCAAGGTGAGGTACCTCTAATATATTCATGTTGGATCTCGATAGTGATAATATCAATAATAAGATGATTTACAGAGCGCCGTTTTAGGGAAACTCGTATATATTTGCATTGTATTTATTGAGGTGAAGGTCACAGGTGACGAAATGACGTTAGTGCTAGGTATATTTGAGATGACCTAGTTCTGGCTGTTAAGTACCGTTGATAGGTAAAATCTATGGTTAGGTATTTCAAAATGACCTACTTCCTGTATAGGTACTTGGATGGATAACCTATATTCTCAGTTAGGCATTTTCATTTTATTGAAAGGTGAAGGTCATAATTGACGAAATGATTTTAGTACTAGGTATATTTGGGATGACCTAGCGCCGGATGGTAAGTACCGTTGATAAGTGAAATCTATGGTTAGGTATTTCAGAATGACCTACTTCCTGTATAGGTATTTTGGTGGATGACCTATATTCTCAGTTAGGTATTTTTGTTGACCCAATTTCTAGTTAGGTACTTTGTGATGCGGCTGAACATACATCACGCTAACCTGTGGAAAAACGATCTATAAAATGTTACATTTTGTTAGTGTCAATCATGCTATTTCGCAAAAAAAACGTAGACACGTACAACTGCTGCAGAGCTCTCCGGGGTCTGGAAAATGTATAATATTTAGCACTTACCGAGATCTCTCCAAATTACCAATTTTCCACTGGGAATACAACAGCTTGGCAATATTTCACTGTGTTTATCTTACCTTAAAATTACAAAATTTGTGAATTTAATTTCTCAATATTTCTCCCTGATCTAAGAAAATATATAACTAAATCTAAGTGATTACATTGTACTTAATGTTCAAATTCTAAAGTTTTCTAAATTGTGCAATATCTCTTTCCGTACTTTTTTTATGACATTATTTAAAGTTATCTAACGTGAAGGATTTATTTAATTTTCGAACAAAAAAAAAATGGAGTCCGTTTTCCTCTCAAGTCCGTTGTAGTATATTTATTTAAATTTATTTAATTCGTGAACTTAATCCTCCTTCCTTTATTTTTATATCACCTTGTGTTATAATAATGCACGATGTTTACTGTTGATTTATTTTAATTATTTGAGATTTTTCTCTTTTCAATCACATTTAAATAATAACCGCGAATAATTTTTAATTTTCACATAAATTTATCAAATTAGATAATTATTATTTTCCCGAACGCCTTCCTATTTCACAATAATAACCGAACTCTGTCTATCAATACTTTGATTATTATTTTATTTAAACTTTAAAATAAACTTTTTCTACACTTAGATGTACGCACTTTAATTTAAGCACTCGGATTTATTTTAAACTTTATTTTTAGGCACTGCTAAATATTTATAAAACTAATCACTTTTGTTATTTAATCTTTAATTTTTATATATTTTATAAACTTCACTGAAGTGTTGATCATTTTGGGGCACGATAATCTTTTTGTTTACACTCACAACACCCTTTTTATTTTTATTTATCACCATTTTTATAACTAAATTAATAAGGTAATTATTTCCACTAAAACTTTTCCGTTTAAATGCAAGTCACTTTAATTGTTAGCACTAATAATTATTATTTAATTCAACTCTTTTACTTTCACTTGATAAGAATAAAACCAAATTCTAAAGGAAACTCTAAGTGTTGAAAATTATTTTGAACGAATTTATAACAACACTCTTCAATTATGTAACTGGACTTAGAACTTTTGATCTGTAAATTTCACTTTGAAAGTTAGCCGTACGTATGTCGCGTTATTGTAGATAATCCTTCCGTTGTCGAATCAACCGTCATTCTGAGCTCGTCATCAGCATTTATACCTCCCTCAATTCCAGAACATCTTAACTCCACTTGTCCTGGCATAAAATAATGATTCCTATCAACTCGTAATTTTTTGAAATGGACACATTATTATCGACTGTCTTGACTTAAGTCATTTTGTTTCGTGAAGAAATATTTTTTTGTTGCAACCCCCCTAGCTATTTCAGTCACTCGCGGAATTCGGATCCGGACTGGTAAATATAATCAACTATTCGCCCAACCTTTCTGAGAATACAGATCAAGTGGATATTTTATTTATACATATAAAATTTATTTTGTAAACGAATATGTCCATGATCGCGGACACAATGCGAGCCTGTCACTGGGTGCAAATACGCTATTTTCCCGTTGATTGAGTACATCTCTCTTCACTTTCAAATTTTTTGATCCAAATTTTAACTGAAATACCTTCAGACTCTTTCAACTTTATAATCGATCATTTAGTTGCACATTTTTCCTTCGTTTTTCGCTGAATTTTACATCAAAAATGGCTTTCGCCATGCCCATCTATGTATGTATTAAATTTCTTTCTGAAACCGGTAGAATACCTATATTCGTCATTATGTGCATTCTATTCACCCTCGAATCGTGCTAATTTCGATGTGATTTAATTTTTTGGCACCATTTTCTGATTTTAAAAAGGGTTTCCGTTCTATAAAACATTTTTCCCTCTTTCCAAAGTGATTTGCCATGTATTCAAACGCTTTCCAATAATTTAAGGGGAACTTAATTTTGTCAAAGCATTTTTTCTTCCATTTTCTTGCACCTTCACTACAAACGTATCACCAATTCGACCCCGTTTAAATGTCATCTTTAATTGTTTTATTCAAAGTACGTAAGTATTTTGTTTCACTCACCCTGGGAAAAGCATTAATATCCATTAAATATCTATGTTTATCATTCGATTTGTTTATATCCCAGGACTCCGCTATCTCTGTTTACGTTACGTATTATTTTAATGTGTTTCCTCTGTTTAGATTATCTCATAAGACCAATGTATTTTTTTACGACCTCTAAAGCTATAAAAGGGTCCTTAATTGCTAGAAATCATGTTCAAATTTTGATGTGTTTATGTTTTGAATTCGTCGGCGGCCGATAACCTTTTATATCCGAGTTTCTCCCTTGTTAAATCACATGTCTATACTCTGGTTTTTCCTTTAAATTTCATGGTTCCGTACGTCCAACCATTTCCTTCTATTTTCCAACAAAATTGGCTGTCGGTTTTCAATAATATTATAACCCTCGCATTAAGATTAAAGCTGTTTTCAGTGTTTTAAGCTATCCGCCATCTGTCGATAAAGTACGAATTTCCCTTGATTTCCTTTTCGATTTGCCGTTCCTCTCGACTCACTATACCATATCAACTCTCATAATTGTATATTTCCCGTTTTCTGATTTATACAAATCTTAGTTCGGAATTCTCGTTCTGTCTCGCCTTTTACGTCAATTTTCATCAATGTTCGTAAGTTTTTTTAACACCTCAATCATTGTGTGTAACTTTTCCTTTATCGTACTGACGCATTTTATACATCTGATTTTCATAATCATTTTACGCGAAATTTTTTTGTCATCACGGAGGCAGTTTCTTCCCGTACTTCAATGGTTAGTTATCCCTCTACTGCACTCGTATTGTAAACATTTGCTAGGGTCATCGTTCCGAATGCACTGATCGTGTGACTTTGTTTATTTCTCCGGGCATGAACCCTTATTCGATTTTAATAAATCTCAAGGTTGGATCCATTAGTTTCTTGAATTATGTCTCAAGTCCAAAGTTCAAAGTGGTCTTTCATATATTGTCACGCCTCCTGTTTCTTGATTGGATAAAACCTTTCTGTGAGACTCCACCCTTAAAGTTTTAAATATCACGTTTTTATTTATCGACATCTTTCGATGGAAGGAGAAATCACCATAATCTTGTTGTTTTACAGATCTCTCTAATAGTTTGTTGATTTATCGCAGGTGTCGCTATAGTGTCCGATTTGAACTTCGTTTGGGTGGGAAAAAAAATGTATGAGCTTTTCCGATGAAGAAAATGCTTTTTTTTTCTCTTTCGAAAGTAATGTTGAAGTCGTCACAGCCCCCCTAGAGTTTTAAATCCAGCGGTAAACACGCCTCCTAGTGTTAGTCGGTGGAATTGGAACTCACCATAGGTCATTTAATTCCTTCAATTTTCTATTGATGTTCCGTACCCCTGATCCTCGCTATTAAATCTTGCATGGTTCCGTTCCATTTTCTTCATGTGTTATTCATTGAAGCTAGTTCCATTTTCCGTCGGCGATCTATTCGTACGTTCCTACTTGTACAAATCTTTCTCTCCTTCTTGCTGTCCTACTTCCCCCCTATGACTCTACTCCCTCCTTCCTTTGTATCCTTTTCTCTCATTCTCCTCTTTTTTTTTTTCTTCCATGTTCTCACTCCCTCTTCTCTCTCTCTGTTTTTTTTTCTTTGATTGTTTAACAGCCTCTGAATCTGAACCAAGTTTGTATAATTTTCAATTGTTTTCTTTTCCGCGTTGATTTTACCTCTATGTGTAATTATAAGACAATGTAGTCATACAATATATATATATATATATTTTTTTTTTTTTTGTGAATTCAATCAAAATTAATATTTTTTTTATAAGATACTAATGCGCCCCGCGCCCGCGCAATAGAAGTGTTCCTCAATCCATTTTGACCCGGAACTCCTGTACAATGGTTCAGTTCAAAAGATTGTTCCTCAATCTCGCGGTTTTCTTTTTTTTTATTTATTTTTTTTTTATTTTATTTTTTATTTTTTTATTCCCTTGATTTATTCATTTCTCGCTCTTTCCCTTGCACACGTCTTCATTCGAATGTTGCTCCCCTTTTTTTTTGTTGTACTCCAAATTTCGTGAACAAATGACGCAGTCTTAATTTTGTATTTGTCTAACTTTAACATTTGATTTTTTTTCTTCTTGGCCTAAACCTACGTTATGAAATCTTTTTTTGTTTTCCTAATTCTACGTTACATGTTTAATCTAATAATTTTCTAACCCTACGTTTCGTTTTTTTTTTTTTTTGTTTCTTGTAATCTGCCTAACCCTAAGTTACATTTTTTCCATTCCTCCTAATTCTACATTATATTTGTTCCATTTCGTTAAAGACACGTAAAAATTTTTTTTTTTCATAAGCAACCTAAACTCTAACATATCTAAATCCAATAACCACTATATCTACCTCTATTTCTCCTCCCCCCCCCCCTAAGCAAAAATATTCCTTTTTAACGGCTAAACTCCCCTTTATCTTATCATTCTTCCAGCATAACATGTTAATTTACGAACTATATCTATTTGAAATTCCTTATACCCTTTATTTTCCTATTTTTAAATATGCCTATATCTCTTGTCTACATAATTATATAGAACTCTAAGTTTTCGCAATAAACTATCCCCTAAATTTAACTTTCTCCTGTTCCCCTTTTTTTTTCCTCAATCAATTTCTATCACCTATATCCTCTTCTGTTGTTTTTCAGTTTCATCGAAATAATATCTAGCTAGATGTATAGCACTATAATCGCCCCGTATTTCTTTTGTTTTCGGATCCACTAGTGTGTACGTGTTACAATATGGTATAGCCGCGACTACATAAGGACCCTCATACAATAAAGCAAATTTCTTTATTTCCTTTTTCAATAAACTAGACTGAGTGTGCCTCTTAAGTTTCACAAAAGTCCCTACTTCATAAGTGACTAACCTATTCTTTATATTGTAAAATTGCTGTCTTTTTCCGGCGCTCCTTACCAAATTTTTTTGTACCGCATTCCTAACCTCTTCTTCTGTTAATTTAGGTATGTTACTTTGACGCATAAATTTGTCTAAGCAGTACTTCGGTTGTTTCCCAAACACGACTTCATTCGGTGAAAAGCCAGTTGTACAATGTACGGTGTTATTATACGTTTCCTCAATGTCTTTTAGAAACATAGGCCACCTGGTATGTTTTTCATGGCAATATATTCTAAAATTTCGTCCTAGCTCTTTGTTAACCCTTTCCGTGATGTTTGGCCCAGGATTTCGCACAGAGGTGTGCATAACTTTAATACCTAGCCTCTCCAAACCCTGGTTCCACCTCTTCGAAGAAAATTGGGACCCGTTGTCCGTTAACATCGCCTCAACCCTCACCTTTTTAACAAATAGTTCTACGCACTTTAATACTGTACCAGTGTTAGCTACCTTTAATTTATTTAACTGGATGAATCTACTGAAAGAGTCCTGAATCACAAAAATAAATCTCACTCCCCCTATACTCTTCGGAAGTGGTCCATATAGGTCCGCCATTGCTAACTCTCCCACTTTTTGTGTTATAATTGACCTGCCAGGCCCTACTGTCGGACGTATTTCGCGCTTCGCCAATTGACAAAGTCGGCAAGTTTTAACCATCCATTTAATTTGTTTACTCATTCCCGGCCAGAAATATCTACTCTTCAAAGCTTGACCCGTTTTCAATCCGCCTGCATGACCGATTTCCTGATGTACAAATTTGATTAGGTCTTTAGTTAAATCGCTAGGTATGGCTAATACAGTCCCATTTTTCACCGTTTTGTAATATAATGTCCTGCCTTTTAATTCGTAATTTTTCAAATACCTAGACGCCTTTTTTGTGATAGTCTTGCTAGGTTCCCCTTTTAAGTGCGCTATTAGCTCTCCCAGAAACTCGTCTAGAAGTTGTAGTTGATCTAAATTTTCTAAATGTGATTTTATCTGTCGCTTCCCATCCACCGCAAAAACTGCTACCTCGGGACATTGTACCTTTTCCTCCTGCACATTTATCGCATCCTGAGAATAACGTGATAAAATATCGGGTCCAATGTTTTCTTTGCCTTTCACGTACTCGACTTTGAAATTAAACTGATTTAGGTATAATATCCATCGTGTTACTCTTGCACTGTATAGCTTCCAAGTTTTTAAAAATGATAATGCTTGATGATCTGTTCGTATTATTAACCTCGCGCCTCGCAAATAAGTTTCAAATTTATGTAATGAGTAGATTATCGCATATAACTCCTGTTCAGATACGGTCCATTTCAACTCAGCGCCGGTGAGTGATTTGCTAACAAATCCGATCACATGATGATTTCCGTCATCATCTAATTGATATAATTCTGACCCAATGGCGAACCCGGAACTGTCAGTTTGTAAGTAATAAGTTTTGTGTGGGTCGTAGTGTGTTAGCATTACACTTTCCAAGAACAAAGATTTTACGTTGTCAAATGTCTCCTGCTCTACGGCGGTCCATCTCCAAGGTCTATTCTTTTGTAACAAGTCGCATAATATTTTTGTTGACCCCCCGTATTTATCTGCAAACCTTCGATAGTAATTGCACAATCCCAGAAAACCTCTTACTTGCTTCACCCTTTTTGGTGCCGGGAAATTCTTAATAGCTGAAACTTTCTCAGGGTCCATACGTATGCCATATGGTGTGATTATGTGACCCAACATCTTTACTTCCGTGAATAAAAATTGACATTTTTCCAATTTGCAAGTCATATTTGCCGCCTGCAATCTTCCTAAAACTGCGTCTAAATGTTTTAAATGTTCGTCAAAGTCCCCACACGTGAATACGACTAAATCATCCAAATAGTTCGTGCAATAATCCTTCATCTCGCCCCCCAGAATTTTATCCATCGCGCGTGAAAAACTTCCTACCGACGTCTTCAGCCCTTGTGGTAGTACGTTGTAAACGAAAGATTTCCCATTATAAATGAAGCCTGTGTATTTTCGACTTTCCTCACTTAAAGGGATCTGAAAGTATGCCGAATTCAAATCCAGAGTTGTTACGTGTTTTACACCGTGAAACTGCTGCAATATTTCTGACGTAAGAGGAGGACGTTCGACGTCTCCGGACATGTGAGAGTTTAATGACCTAGCATCGAGTAAAATACGCACCCCTCCGTCCTTCTTCAAAGTATAGGTCAAAGGACTCGCGAAAGGAGTCGCCATTCGACTGATTATACCTAGGTCTTCTAATTCTTTTATTTTGTTGTCAACCTTGTCCCTGTAAGCATATGGTACTGGATAAGATCGCTTGACGAAAGGCGCTTCATCTACCATCTTAATCTCGTGTACATATTTATCTGTTAAACCCGGTCGATCTACGAATACGCTACTGTGTTTATCCAAAACTATTTTCAATTTACTTTTCTTGACGTCATCTAGTCCTAGTCCGGCTACCATTGTCGCTATCCTTTGTTCCGCCTCTCCCTCTAGGTTTGACAAGTGGCTATGCTCAATTACATGTATTACCTTACTTGCGCAATCTATGGTTTTCGCGCACGACTGTTCTGCTGATTTACCTTTCGAAATTACTCCGGAATTTATGAGTTCAATCTCCCTCCTTCCCTGCTCTGTAAAAATTATTAATTCCCGCTTTTCTCCACATTTTACCTCCGCAGAATAATTATCCAACCAGTTTACCCCTAAAATTATAAATCTTATTAATTTTGGCACTATTAAACATGACGTATTTATTTGGAAATCTCCGAAACGCAAAGGTATTAAAACTAACCTCGATATTTTTAAGCTTTTCTGTCCCATTGCCCCTTTTAATTGCATAGTATTCACAGGTAGAATTGGGTATTTCATCTGATCACTCAAGTGACACTCCCAGAACTCCTGTGCAATACAAGTTATTTGACTGCCTGTATCTATTAAACAACTTACTTGTATCCCATCTATATACGCTTTGGCCTCGGGTAATTGCGATAACGTATTCCCCTTTCCTACCTCATCGTAATCATTGTCCTCGAATATCGTATTAAATCCCACTATATCTCTCCCCCCCTCGTGTTCCCGCACCTTTACCTCGTTCCATACGTCGCTAACCTGTTGTAGTGAGTTTACAAACGCATTCACTTCCTCTTTTGCAATCGATTCACTCTCAAATTCACTCTCTTTTCTACGTACCGCCTTACATGCCTTGATTGGAGTCGTTATTCCCTGTCCGTTTTTTCCCAAACCTTTCGTTATATCCCAATTATACTTTAACATGATTTTTAAAGCTACGTTATGCTTTGGCGTCGCTGCCCTTAGTTCTTCTGGAGTCGTAATCCTCAGAGCGTTTGGACCGACTCGCTCTCGTTTCCCGCTACTTCAATCATGCATAACTCCTTCCCATGGTCCGAGGTTGTAGCGCCACTGATGATTACCGGTACACCCGATCCACTGCATGCCCTGCATCCTGTCGTTTCCGGTGCCCCTCCGATGGCTGCCACCTTCGGTCGTACTGCATGTCGTCGATCTCTAAAATTTTCATGGCCACTCCTCTCTTCTCTAATTCTCTTGTCTATGTTCTTGTCCTGCGGGGCGCAAACCATGTTATCTAGTTTTCGCAAAAACTCTGCAGCATCCAATTCATCCCCTTGTTCGCGAGAGAACCACAAAGCTTGAGTTTCTTTCGGAAAATGTCTCATTATCTCGTTTATCACCCCTAAAGGTGTGTCAGTAATTTTCAATGCCTTGGCGAGCTCCCAGTATTTTGCAAAATGCGCCAACATAGTTATATCCTTTTTCGGTTCCCATACCGCGTCTGATAATCTCCTCCTCATGTTTTTCTGACATATGTCTCCCCAATAGTTGGCGATAAAGTCTCTTTCAAAATCTTCTATTTTACTCCAGCGTTTAGAATAAAGCTTCATCCAGCTTTTAGCACCAGCCTTTAAGCTCTCTTTAACAACCATCATAATATCAGTGCGATTGGTACGTCTTGTATAATCTTTTAAGTCTTCCAAAAATGCGATTGGGTTCTGAGTTCCCCCGCTAAATGTTGGTTTTTCTTGTGTGGGTAACATTTCAACAAGCTGAAGTACGTTTCGCGCCGTATTCGTTGCCGTAGTCTCCGTCGTCACAACCGTTTCTTTTTGTTTTTCCATCTCTTGTATCCTGCTGACTAGAGGACTTAGAGCCTGCTGTATAATGAGGGTAATCTGCCCTACATCCATTTGAGAGCTTCCACTTGCTGTGCTTTCGACAGCGGCCACAAACTCTATTCTCTCCCTGTCCTGTCTGGTATTTCTAGGCATCTTTCTATTTCTCTCCGCTAAACTCGATGACAGTGAATGAACCCTTTTCTCTGCGTCTTCCCGTTTCTTCTCTTTTCCACACTCACTTGTTTTTTTTTTTTTGTTATAATATTATTTTTAATCTACTTTTAAAGCTATTTTAACTCTACGTTTCCTCTGTAAAATGGCTTAAATCATATAAAATTTCATCTCTCTCTTTTTTTTTTCGCTTTATATTTTTTTTCTTTATTCGGTTTTTTATTTTTTTATTTTTTATTTCTTTAGTGTTTTCTTTTTTTTCTTATTTTTCTTCTTCTTAATTTTCATTGATTTTCCCTGTAACGAAATTTCTTTTCGAGTTATTTCGGCTCCTTCTTCAAGTAAAATCTCGCATTGACTTTTTCCTGTACTTAACGAGCTGCATCCTTCCTCTTCTATCATATCTTCAACGCGTAACTCGGACTTACGAGAATTTTGAAAAATATCTCGCAAATCTTTTCCTATAGTCACCTCACTATTTTTTAATGTTTCTCCTTCCGTTTTTTGTTGTTCATCCATTCTCAATAAAATCTTTCTCTCAAAATTTTTTTTTTGTTTTTATTCTGTCAATAAAAGGTCACAAAACGCACGCTGTCCTCTAAATACACACACGTAACACGTTATTTTATTTTGTGTAAATAGTTGTGTACCATATTCAATAATACAATTCTTTTGTTTATTTTTTTCTCAAAACGTTAATGCTTCTTTTAAATAAACAATCAATTGTTTATACTTGACGTATCCACTCTTCTCGAGAATTGAAGCGATTTGTTTATCTTTAATTTTTATCTAATGTTTGATCTTTTATCTGTGGTTTATCTATTTTTTTCCAACCTTAACAATGTTTTCTGTTTATATATTTTTTTTCGTGGATACGTAAAGAATGTTTCAAACACCCTCGGCCTTGCATTTGTTATTTAATTCAACAACATTAAAATTCCTGACCTATTTTTGATGTTTAAAGTACCGAGTCATTTATCAAAATACCAATGGGTCTTGTTGATAAACATTCAGCCGTGCATTTGTTTACGTATTGGGATTTATTGCATTTCATACTTCTTTATAGTACTAAGTTGTCAAATTAGCAAGCCCTTGAATATTTCGCTTTGTTATATGTATGTACAACATACATATACATACACATACACATATATATATATATATATAAATATATATATATACACATACATACATATACACATATACATATTATTTCCTTTACACAAGGAACAACCCTTTCTAAGTGCAATCAAATGTTTTCGAAAGCGGTGATCAAACAAATTTAACTATAAATTCTATGAACAATTTTGAACGGAAGGTGAAGCTTGATTTTTATTTTATTTTCAAATGATTTCTAAAAATGATTTATTTTATTGTTTATTTAATCAAAAATTTATTTATTATTTTTTTTTTGTAATTAAACAAAAATCAATTTAAATCAATCAATTAATTAATTAGATCAATCAATTAATCAATTAAAACTTCTGCTAATTAAACGATTTTATTATTATTTTTATTTCGTTTTACGTCGACGTAGTAACACGATGTTATGAAATTATTATCATTTACATTGTTTACGTTTCAACCGCAGTAGTAATGCAATTGTTTACATATATCCGCACTGTCATGTCTAATGTTTACAAAACATTTGAGGAGCCATCATTTGTTTATTTATTTTTTTTTTAATCGTTCCGTATTCGATGTTTATTTAATAACACGACCGAGATACGATATTTTACTATTCCAAAGATGGGGTTATTTGTTTGTTTATTTAACGTTATCATTCGAGTATTTATGTATACGTGTTCATTTAAGGTTCGGTTTTTCAATTTTAGTTTTAAATTATTATTTATTTATTTCAATTTAATTTTAATTTCGAAAAGCTTATTATTTCCAATTTATTATTAGTTTCGAAAATCTTCCACTTGTAAAACTTTCTCCTTTGGTCACGGCAACAGCTGTAGTGATCCGTCTCGACACCCTACCCGCCGCGGATACTAATTTGTGACGATCCACCCTCCTGGGCTACCCGGCACCAGCTGTAGTGAACCTACCCCTGGCCTTACTAACTTCTATGGGTCTCGGGACCTCCTGTAATGTACCTGTGGGGCTACCCGGCACCCGTTGTAATGATCCGTAGTCGTCTACCCTTGGTTTTTCTATTCTTTCCCTTTAACACTAGCTGTCGGGATCTACTGGCTACGCTACCCTTATCTTTTGGCCTTCGATCAATATACCCTTGTATCTAGCTACACCTAACTTTTCCTTAAACCCCTGCGATTTTCTCACAGTAAATAAGATTTAAGATTTTATTGCACATTATTCCTATTCACCACGTTGTGTGATTTTTTGATTCGGTAATTACATTTGAATGTGTAAATTAATACGCATACACATGTAGAGGAAATAATGTAGTGTGTGGTAACCTCAGATTCTTTAGAGGAAAGTGTGGAAGGAATCCGTTTGATGAACTAACCCCGTTTTTAGATTGTTTTGTTTTATTTTAAAGCCTATCCGTATTACTCGCCTTTTCTCAACTTGGACAAGTATGTCATTGACGCTAATTCTACCGTAAATTGTCACCCGGTTTATAAAATTCAAAGTCATAGTTTTCTTACCTGATTTTTCCCTTCCTATAGGTATATATTGGGTTATTTTAACATAACCTGGAAAGAGTGAATTTTGACATGCATGCTAGGTTCCTTGCGAAGTTCTCAATGTCGTCGTACTGCACCTAAATGGTCAAGTTATTATTGTTATTAGTATACACTACATGTACTGGGGAAGAGGAAGGTGGGGAGGGGTGATAGGTGGATTTTTGGGGAATATTGTTTCCTGAATAAGTCGGCTCCTCCTCTAACCAAATAGATACTGGTGACCAACATTCCAGACAAAGACTCAATCATTACGTTTGCTAGGATGGTCCTTAAGTCCTGATTTTGTTCTCTTGCATGAACTTCATTGCTACGAAAGGGTCCCTTCACGCCAGATGAAAGAGCGCAGAGTCCTCATGTTACTTCCAGTATTATTCCGACTTCCTTTCCTCCAGATTTGATTTTAACTCGACTGATTCTAGAAGGGGTATGTCCATTTCTTCCCTTATCATGACTCTACTCGCGTTGAGTGCGTACGGAGCCGTTTGAGATGATCCTTTCGTCTCCTTCGTAGGATAATCATTGGCTTGCGTTCCTCGCCTCTGAGAGCTGACATAACTTCTACCTCGTAAAAACTATGTTTGCTTTCAGGTCGACATCGATGACAAATACGCAAATGGTCGATTGTTTGAATGCCGCGCCAGCGTGTCAAGTCAATACAAACTACACCTTCCTCCTCACGTGCAATTCGTATCTTTGACACCGTCGAAGGAATCAAAATCACTCCTCAAAAAAACAGTTGTGGGCTGTTTAATTCAGAAAATGTTTACGTACCTCACCGAGGAAGTGTAATTTCGCAGGGCAAATATGGATTGGTGGACTGTCTGATCTTGTTGTTTGCAGTGGTTTTTTATTGAAGGTACTGACCCCTCGTGTAAGGAATTAGGTAAGGTTACCCATCTGTTCAGAAAGGTATGAAATGGGAAAAAGGGTTGAATTTTTCCTGAGTCCGCCTAACTCCGAAAGTGATAGGTACTTACGTAACTATCTGTCTTATGATTGTGGGTCCAATGGAATCCTTTAAAATTGAAATTTAAATCTCTATAATATTAATAGCGTAATCGATTGAGGGTAAGTATATGTCTGTTGGAATCATAATACTAAACCGAAGTTGAATACATTATGCTGGTTCGTTAACCTCTGGCGGAATGTGATACCCGAGAAATGTTTATATAAGGCCCATTTAATTGTTTGTTTATAAAACATTTGGTTTGGCCTACTGCCCTAGATCGGAGGATTCTGATTTCAAGGTGAGGTACCTCTAATATATTCATGTTGGATCTCGATAGTGATAATATCAATAATAAGATGATTTACAGAGCGCCGTTTTAGGGAAACTCGTATATATTTGCATTGTATTTATTGAGGTGAAGGTCACAGGTGACGAAATGACGTTAGTGCTAGGTATATTTGAGATGACCTAGTTCTGGCTGTTAAGTACCGTTGATAGGTAAAATCTATGGTTAGGTATTTCAAAATGACCTACTTCCTGTATAGGTACTTGGATGGATAACCTATATTCTCAGTTAGGCATTTTCATTTTATTGAAAGGTGAAGGTCATAATTGACGAAATGATTTTAGTACTAGGTATATTTGGGATGACCTAGCGCCGGATGGTAAGTACCGTTGATAAGTGAAATCTATGGTTAGGTATTTCAGAATGACCTACTTCCTGTATAGGTATTTTGGTGGATGACCTATATTCTCAGTTAGGTATTTTTGTTGACCCAATTTCTAGTTAGGTACTTTGTGATGCGGCTGAACATACATCACGCTAACCTGTGGAAAAACGATCTATAAAATGTTACATTTTGTTAGTGTCAATCATGCTATTTCGCAAAAAAAACGTAGACACGTACAACTGCTGCAGAGCTCTCCGGGGTCTGGAAAATGTATAATATTTAGCACTTACCGAGATCTCTCCAAATTACCAATTTTCCACTGGGAATACAACAGCTTGGCAATATTTCACTGTGTTTATCTTACCTTAAAATTACAAAATTTGTGAATTTAATTTCTCAATATTTCTCCCTGATCTAAGAAAATATATAACTAAATCTATGTGATTACATTGTACTTAATGTTCAAATTCTAAAGTTTTCTAAATTGTGCAATATCTCTTTCCGTACTTTTTTTATGACATTATTTAAAGTTATCTAACGTGAAGGATTTATTTAATTTTCGAACAAAAAAAAAATGGAGTCCGTTTTCCTCTCAAGTCCGTTGTAGTATATTTATTTAAATTTATTTAATTCGTGAACTTAATCCTCCTTCCTTTATTTTTATATCACCTTGTGTTATAATAATGCACGATGTTTACTGTTGATTTATTTTAATTATTTGAGATTTTTCTCTTTTCAATCACATTTAAATAATAACCGCGAATAATTTTTAATTTTCACATAAATTTATCAAATTAGATAATTATTATTTTCCCGAACGCCTTCCTATTTCACAATAATAACCGAACTCTGTCTATCAATACTTTGATTATTATTTTATTTAAACTTTAAAATAAACTTTTTCTACACTTAGATGTACGCACTTTAATTTAAGCACTCGGATTTATTTTAAACTTTATTTTTAGGCACTGCTAAATATTTATAAAACTAATCACTTTTGTTATTTAATCTTTAATTTTTATATATTTTATAAACTTCACTGAAGTGTTGATCATTTTGGGGCACGATAATCTTTTTGTTTACACTCACAACACCCTTTTTATTTTTATTTATCACCATTTTTATAACTAAATTAATAAGGTAATTATTTCCACTAAAACTTTTCCGTTTAAATGCAAGTCACTTTAATTGTTAGCACTAATAATTATTATTTAATTCAACTCTTTTACTTTCACTTGATAAGAATAAAACCAAATTCTAAAGGAAACTCTAAGTGTTGAAAATTATTTTGAACGAATTTATAACAACACTCTTCAATTATGTAACTGGACTTAGAACTTTTGATCTGTAAATTTCACTTTGAAAGTTAGCCGTACGTATGTCGCGTTATTGTAGATAATCCTTCCGTTGTCGAATCAACCGTCATTCTGAGCTCGTCATCAGCATTTATACCTCCCTCAATTCCAGAACATCTTAACTCCACTTGTCCTGGCATAAAATAATGATTCCTATCAACTCGTAATTTTTTGAAATGGACACATTATTATCGACTGTCTTGACTTAAGTCATTTTGTTTCGTGAAGAAATATTTTTTTGTTGCAACCCCCCTAGCTATTTCAGTCACTCGCGGAATTCGGATCCGGACTGGTAAATATAATCAACTATTCGCCCAACCTTTCTGAGAATACAGATCAAGTGGATATTTTATTTATACATATAAAATTTATTTTGTAAACGAATATGTCCATGATCGCGGACACAATGCGAGCCTGTCACTGGGTGCAAATACGCTATTTTCCCGTTGATTGAGTACATCTCTCTTCACTTTCAAATTTTTTGATCCAAATTTTAACTGAAATACCTTCAGACTCTTTCAACTTTATAATCGATCATTTAGTTGCACATTTTTCCTTCGTTTTTCGCTGAATTTTACATCAAAAATGGCTTTCGCCATGCCCATCTATGTATGTATTAAATTTCTTTCTGAAACCGGTAGAATACCTATATTCGTCATTATGTGCATTCTATTCACCCTCGAATCGTGCTAATTTCGATGTGATTTAATTTTTTGGCACCATTTTCTGATTTTAAAAAGGGTTTCCGTTCTATAAAACATTTTTCCCTCTTTCCAAAGTGATTTGCCATGTATTCAAACGCTTTCCAATAATTTAAGGGGAACTTAATTTTGTCAAAGCATTTTTTCTTCCATTTTCTTGCACCTTCACTACAAACGTATCACCAATTCGACCCCGTTTAAATGTCATCTTTAATTGTTTTATTCAAAGTACGTAAGTATTTTGTTTCACTCACCCTGGGAAAAGCATTAATATCCATTAAATATCTATGTTTATCATTCGATTTGTTTATATCCCAGGACTCCGCTATCTCTGTTTACGTTACGTATTATTTTAATGTGTTTCCTCTGTTTAGATTATCTCATAAGACCAATGTATTTTTTTACGACCTCTAAAGCTATAAAAGGGTCCTTAATTGCTAGAAATCATGTTCAAATTTTGATGTGTTTATGTTTTGAATTCGTCGGCGGCCGATAACCTTTTATATCCGAGTTTCTCCCTTGTTAAATCACATGTCTATACTCTGGTTTTTCCTTTAAATTTCATGGTTCCGTACGTCCAACCATTTCCTTCTATTTTCCAACAAAATTGGCTGTCGGTTTTCAATAATATTATAACCCTCGCATTAAGATTAAAGCTGTTTTCAGTGTTTTAAGCTATCCGCCATCTGTCGATAAAGTACGAATTTCCCTTGATTTCCTTTTCGATTTGCCGTTCCTCTCGACTCACTATACCATATCAACTCTCATAATTGTATATTTCCCGTTTTCTGATTTATACAAATCTTAGTTCGGAATTCTCGTTCTGTCTCGCCTTTTACGTCAATTTTCATCAATGTTCGTAAGTTTTTTTAACACCTCAATCATTGTGTGTAACTTTTCCTTTATCGTACTGACGCATTTTATACATCTGATTTTCATAATCATTTTACGCGAAATTTTTTTGTCATCACGGAGGCAGTTTCTTCCCGTACTTCAATGGTTAGTTATCCCTCTACTGCACTCGTATTGTAAACATTTGCTAGGGTCATCGTTCCGAATGCACTGATCGTGTGACTTTGTTTATTTCTCCGGGCATGAACCCTTATTCGATTTTAATAAATCTCAAGGTTGGATCCATTAGTTTCTTGAATTATGTCTCAAGTCCAAAGTTCAAAGTGGTCTTTCATATATTGTCACGCCTCCTGTTTCTTGATTGGATAAAACCTTTCTGTGAGACTCCACCCTTAAAGTTTTAAATATCACGTTTTTATTTATCGACATCTTTCGATGGAAGGAGAAATCACCATAATCTTGTTGTTTTACAGATCTCTCTAATAGTTTGTTGATTTATCGCAGGTGTCGCTATAGTGTCCGATTTGAACTTCGTTTGGGTGGGAAAAAAAATGTATGAGCTTTTCCGATGAAGAAAATGCTTTTTTTTTCTCTTTCGAAAGTAATGTTGAAGTCGTCACACTCTGTCTTGATTGGTCAAAAAACTTGTTTAACCATAGACGAAGAACAATCAGCTGACAGCTGGCAACTAGCAACGGCCGCCCAGGGAAATCAGCAGTGACAGTCGCAAATCACCGCTTGCGTTACCATTGACAACGATTGTGTAGTGCGCGGGCCATTACATTGTCATACAAAGACAGTTGGTAGTTCAGAGTTTTCAGTTGCCTCAGTGGGCGGAGGCGCTTAAACCATACAAATTTCACGCACCATTTTTACGATTTTTACAATTTGTGCCTCCGCTCACAAAACAACTAAAAAAAATCAGTTTGCAACTAAACTCGCTATCCTGTGTATATCAATGTGATGGTCCCCACACTACGTCAATGGCAACGCAAGCAGTATTTTCGTCACAAAACACGTTCTCGGTTTTAAATTATTTTAATTCAACTAAAATTATAATTCTAAAAACGTGTTTACTAGATTATGTATTGATTTATTTTGCTGTATTTATATGATTTGAAATTTGTGTTGTATAATACAATATGTCGTTTAAAAATTGAACAAATCTGCCATAACTAACTATAACCTTAGTATATTTAAAATGAACTTAGTTTTTCAAAATTTAAAAAAAGCGTTTACCAGATAAAATAACAATCTTTCAAAATCTATTTATGTTTTTTTGTAAAAAAGAGTCAATACGTCCAGAATTTGATTTAAAAACGACTCATTTCCGGTATTCTCTGGTAATACCCCCTAAAGCATAAAATCTTTTTTCTTCTCATAGAATAAATATTTAATACTAGATAAATATGTTTTGTATATATAACTGTATGTTTCAAAATACTTTTCTTAGAAAAACAAACATTGTTAGCCAGACCACGGAACACTGAGCACAGGTTCGCAAAACTGATACTGTTTTTCAAATGTTAATAAAGCGGCTGTACCCATAACCGCCTCCCAAATTGAAAATGTCAGAATGTCACGTGTTCAATAAATATACGTAGAAAATGAACATACGATCTCTTGTGAATTCAATTACCTATAAACTATTGTAACATTATTGTTATAACTTGTAAAATCAACTATTTTCCATAAATAAATACACAAATCCACCATTCTTTGACAAACTACAACATAACAATGATATATTTAAGTCAAAACAAGCGGCTTCCGTAATTTATTTTGACACTCGAAAACACACAACGAGCAATAATAGAATTTCCAGTCAAATTTAAATAAACCCTCACATCAAACCTGTACATTTTCGGTAGCCCACAAACCAAAACGCAACATTGTTGATACAAATTAATGCAAAACAGATTCCAGGCTTCTGTTTACTGAACTCGTTCGTACTGGGAGAATAATTAAGTGTGCCAGGAGCTCAGAAATAGGCGGAGTAAAACGCCTGCGAGAAAACGGGCTTCGTTCTTAATGATTTGTACCGAGAGGAAAGGAGATGTGAATCGGAATCGACTCCTCGAGGTGGAAGTTTCATCATTAGGGTGAATCTACCTCCAAGAAACTAGGTTAGAAGTGGTGTAATTTGGTTTCCGCAAAAACTGGTTTCCAACATTAACAGAAAACACAATTCATTTTGTTGTGAACTCCTGCATCTCATCAACTTTGAGGTACCTCATCAAGCAACTAGGTAAAATATATAATACTGTTTGTTGTCTTTAGGTTTTTAATGACAAATAAAACAATGTGTTGCTCTGGAGTATAAAGAAACGAGAATAATGGTAGATTCAGACTGGGTCGACGTACGTATGCATCGCTACGCCTAACAATATCTGGGCTAATTAGCAACCACAGATTTTCAATGAAAATTTATGCTTTAGAATCACATTGGCCACACGCATCGCGACGTGCGATGTCTGTGGCCATTTTCATAGAAAATGTATGGTTGCTAAGCATTGTTTGGCGTAGCGATGCGTACGTACGTCGACCCAGTCTGAATCTACCTTTAAAGTTTATTTGTCAGGTTGTTTATTTGGTTACACGTAACATAATGTGTAACCAAAGCAATGACATTTGAAAAAACAATAGAATAAAATAAAATTCATAATTCAAATATAAAGGAATCCTAGACATTTCTAGGTAGGTACTTAAATACTAGGTAGGTAAATAAATATGAAGGAATCCTAGATATTTCTAGGTAGGTACTCTTATTCCTTAACATATATTATTTTGTAACATTAATTCTGGGACTTACACGCACCTTTTCATGGCTTTCACTGAAACAAATTCGCCTCAAATATCGACAAATTTAACATAAGTTTACCTTTATTTAAGAGATAACTGAATGGTAATTTTTATGTATCATATATTAGCAACACATAAAATCTGTTGTATATATTTTTGATTTTTTTCTATTTATCTCAAATGTAAAAACTTGTTCCTCTCTTTTCTATTTTTGTACTTTGTCATGTATTCACCATTATAGTGCACTATACATACTATTATTTTTATGCTGTCTACAAAAAAATTAAATATTGGTTTCTGTTTTTTTCTCTAATATATTATTTTCGCTTAAATTTACATAATATATATTTACCATTTACATAATTTTAATTTCTTTAAGTTTATCTTTTTTTATATACACTTATCATGTAAAAGGCCACAAGAGCGTTTAAAACGAATAAATAAATAAATTAAAAAGCGAAACTCAATAGAAAACATTAAAATAGAAAAATCATAAAAGATAGTCACCTCTAGGACTCGAACCCAGTCAACCATACGTAAAGATAGCAGCCAATAAAAATATGCGTTAAGAAAATGAAGATAATGTTGGTAGTTCTTAGTCAGGATATGGTACATTTAAATATTATTGAATCGGTTAGGAGCACATTAGATCAGTTGGTAGAGCTTCGCCTCGGCAAGGCTTAGATCCTGGGTTCGAATCCTAAATAAACCCGTACCTTTTTCTGATTTTTCTGTTTTCAGATTTTCGATTGAGTTTCTGTCTATTAAAATTATTGTCTTTGTTTAATTAAAATATTACATTTTGAGGGTTTACAAAAATAAAAATTTAATTAAAAATCCGTATTTTTCAAACATGGATATGGGTACTGCCGCCCCGGGAACTTTTTATTGGATAAACAACTCTGCCGTAGGTCACCTCAAGTGGGTCGCTACATTTGGTAACTTAGTAGGGGTGCCCGGATTCATGGGAGAGGTTTACCTGCCCCTTATATCTACCTACTGCCTGGCGGTGGATGGAGACCTAACCTAGACCTCTGCAATCAGACTCTCTCGACCCATCGCTTTGCACCGCTGTGGGAGGGATGGATTCAATCGTCCGTCAATCGTGGACACATTTAACCCACATTCCTTCCCAGAACTTCCTCATCTTCATTTACCTAAAATACCCTTCACACAGCATCTCCAAAGACAACAGAGGCCCTGAGGGAGTTTAGTTTCCTCAGGACCACCTATTTAATGTGAAAAAAAAATTATCAGTCAAAAACATTTTCCTGGTAGGCAAAACTTGATTTATGCAGGCATTTATCAACAGGTTTCCAGAAATGTTTGAATTGAATTTGAATTCAGAATAAGGGTGTCCAGAAAACTTCGGAACACATTGAACAGCACTGGGTAGAGGGAGAAATTAGAGAACGTTTATTCGCGGTGAACTGCACATTCCAGAAAAAAGATGGAGAGAAAAAAGTCGATAGCCTCCTGAAGTGAAACTTTTTAATGGTTTTGTAATTCATGCTCCATTCCTGGAAAATAATTGAAAATCCCTATACAGCCTTCTAATCGTGTTTATGTTAAAAAATGTGCATTGTATAAAAAAAAAACCTCGATATTTGACGTACCGCACAAGAGTCTAAACTACTACCGTCTAGAGCCAGTGAGACTATGGCATCCCCAATTATCAGGGTATCTTGTGAGGCAGAAGGTGAGGGGAGGGAAAGGAGATTTGGAAGAAGATATGGGGAAGTACCTGGCTATTATTACACCTATTCGTTTGCGATCTGCAGTTGTAGTAGGGAACGATGAGAAGTTACCGATAGTTATCCTTTTGATCAAGAGCAAGCGTGCTAGGGCCTCAGGGCGGTACTGAGAGTATCTTCCACTCTGGAATGTGTCGCAAATATCTACATTATGATATTATGTAATTGCGCACGCCTGGATTTGAACCCATAATCTTTGGATTGTTTGTTTTTTATTTTTTAGCCCTCGACCACGGAGGCCATCCAATTTGGATTTTATTACGGTTTTGTTAATTAGTTTTAACTGACCGTTCTCTCAGGAGAAATCAAGAGGCATGCCTAGACGAAAATAAAAGTAAAAATGTACTTTACACGATAAAATTTTTCACCTGTTGCTATTTTTCAGAAGATTTATTTCACTTTCCACTTTGTTAAAATCATCCCGCAAAAAACCGTTTCCTTTGGAGGGTGTAAAAGAATGAAAGTATATCTTTTTTATCATGACTTTCCTGTGGAGCCAATGGGATTATAGCACCCCTATTTGGATTATTTTGTGAGGATGAACGGAGTAAGGAAGGGAAGAAAAGCGAGAAGAGGATGATTGAGAAGTACCAAACACAAACTTCGTTTCAAGCAATGTTTTGATTCGGAATAGTGTTCTTTTACCAGGGTGATACTAAAAGCATCTATCAGGCTGAGACGTGCCGCAATCATTATGTATATCATTTGAATTTTAAAAATATTTTGTGAAATAATATAAAAAATATTTTATTGTCATTTATTTTTGGGGTGATTTATGTTATGCCGTGTTGCGCTATCTCCTTCTTTAGCCAACACTCCGGACAGCGTTGCAGTGGATACTGTAACGCTGTCCAAAACGTTGGCTACAGAGGTAGTGCAGCACGGCGTATTACCTCAAAAATAAATTACGATAATTGGTTGGGCATTTACACAGCTACACTTACATACATACATCTATACAAACCTATACACATACATGAACTGCTGTACTTGTAGCTAGTATTGTCACATTTCCTTCCTACCTTTCCTTATAAACCTGTCACTTTTTTCCATTACCCACAATCAGTCAATAATCGACCCTCTTCCTGCAAACATCTCTGCATTTAATTCCGCTCTTTAGCTACTCACCGCTCTAAGAAGAAATATTAACATAGTGCAAAGTTAAAACCGGCCAAATGAAGAAAGTACTACAAGTCCCGCAGTGAGTAATTCTCTCCTTTTCCTTATGTTCTTACTTCTACTTGTGCAGTGGTTCAAACACATAAAAAAAAACACATTTCAAGGTCCTTCGATTAAAAAACTACACAAAACACGCATCAATAATACTCGAATCACGTCTAAAAAATATTTATTTAATACTAGCTGATACTCGGCATGCGTTGCAAGGCCACAAGTAAAGAATTTATTTCTCCCTGCGTGTCCTTTCCCATTCGTCCCCGTTCCCCTTCCGACACCTCTTCTCCACTCACGAATATAGAATATTGCTAAATGGAAACCTTCAAGGGCAACTCACCAATTTTTTATAGCAATCAGATGAATAGTATAGATGAATAGAGTAGTTAAGTTTTCCGAAATTATCCAATTGTCTGTACAATTTTCGTAATTTATCTTTCCTTAAGAACCTTCTACAAATATTAGAAAACTTAAAAAAAAAAGATGAATGAAATAAGTTAAGTCGTTCTGAAGTTATGGCTTGACCAAGGGAAACGGGGATTCTTTTTATCTTACTAATATTATAAACGTGAAAGTTTGTATGGATGTATGTATGTTTGTTCCTCTTTAAATCGAAATTTAATGAATGGATTATAATGAAACTTTACAATAATATAGCTCATACATCAGAATAACATATAGGCTATAATTTATGAAGCTAGCTATTTATTTTCAATATAATGAAAATAATAATTATAGTTCAATAGAAAACGTCAAAATTTGAGAATGACATTTTGCAAAACAATGATTGTTAAATCAAAATTCTATTTTGGAAAATATATAAATTACTGAATTTATTTGAAGTACTCACCTAATACTTTGAATCGAATCAAGAATTATAGATATTTAAAATAAATAGGTTAAGAATTTTGGTATAAACGTAGATGGGACCTAGGAAAAAAGTAGTACTAATAAGTACTAATCCTACGCAGAAGAAGTCGCGGGCAGAAGCTTGTATAATATATAGATGATTCCGGATTGAATTACAGACCGTACCGGATTAGACTATTTTGAAATTCTCTTTCGTAAAACAGTTTTTTGAAATTCAGTACATATACATATTTTGGGAATTTCGTTGTAGCGTTTACCTTTTCGAAATTTATAAAATGTTTTCGTAATTTGATATTCTAGACCCAGTTTAACCGCTTCGGCTGGTGCATTATTAACTTGATTTTTCGGAAAAGGTTTTTTCATTTGTGTACGTCATGCACATCATAACAAAATAGCCAGTGGCGTGGCTTTCAATTTCCGGGCTCCCAGGCAAGCTTGTTAACTGGGCGTATACCTCAAACTACCCTTTTACAAAATATGGTAAAATAAAGGTAGAGGTTGCAGGTATCTCGTACATTAACTACAAAGCGGAAATCAAATCTTTTTTGAGGTGGGGTTTTACTAGTAAAATATATTTAGTCGATGACTTTAGATAAACACGAAAACTCTGACGCCGCTAACTGTAAACAAGTTAATATTCAACTAAATTTAACAAGTCAACTCTTCGACTAACTTTAACAAGTTAACTTTTCAAGTAACTTTAACAAGTTAACTTTGCAACTAAATTAACCTTTCGACTAACTTTAACAAGTTAACTTTTCAACTAACTTTTCAACTCACTTTAACAAGTTAACTTTTCAACTAACTTTAACAAATTAACTTTTCAACTAACTTTAACAAGTTAACTTTTCAACTGACTTTAACAAGTTAACTTTTCAACGAGCTTTAACAAGTTAACAAGAATTTGTAGTCCTGAGCAACTGTTTTCAGCTCCTACCGTTAATGCCATCATAAGCTATAAAGTTTTTGTAAAAGAAAATTTAAAAAAAAATTATATTTTCTTCTTCTTTTTTCAATCAACAACTACTTCAGCTCCTAGCATTTTTACCATCATGAGCTATAAAGCATTTTATCGCTTAATTAACTTAAGACGATAATTTTTTTTTTTTTTGAAATCCAAAGCTAAGATTTTTATACATATATTTTTTTTAAATGTAAATACACAAGAGTCTCAACTACTCCCGTCTGGAGCCAGTGAGACTACGGCATCCCCAATTGGAGTATGTTTCTAGTCTGAGGGTAGTGGGGAGTGGAAGGAGATGGAGAAGAGGAAAGATAGGAAAATCATGTAAAGCAAGATACAAATAGGAAAAATTGAAAAAAAAAATAACAGTTCATTATTAGATTTTTTCGGAAATGCGTCGCAGGCGTTTTGCTAACTCTCCTTTAAATGAAATAACTAGCAAGTCGTATGAAAGAGTTAAGTGTGTTGTGGGTTATAGACGTATCTGTGTGCCAGAAGTAAGGAAAAATTTTTGCTTACTTCGGGTGAAAATATCGAAACACTTTCTTGAACATATTAACTATGATTTAAGATTTTCACTGCCAAAAGTATTTTTTTTGTTTATTTTTGGGATGTTATGCCGTGTTACGCTAACTCCTCCTTTAGCCGACGTTTCGGACAACGTTATAGTCTCCATCATCAAACACATCTGCCCTGATGATCGTCGGCGAAAGAAAGAGTTAGCGTAACACGGCATAGCAACCCAAAAATAAACAACAAAAATATTATTAGCTACTTTGGCTTGTCTGAGTATAATATTTCATACTATTATGAATTTTCCATTTTGTGCTAGAGCTCCCTTTGCCTCAAGGAAAGTGCCAAATTAACAATTATTAATCAAGTATTTAAAACCTTACCATAAAAGTAACAACTGATGAACTCAACAGAAAATGTTATATTTTGTAACGTTGAATCTATATCGTCCGTTGTCGAAGGGTAAGACTCTGATGGTCCGATGGTCGCGGGTTCGAACCCGGCGTTCGCAAATATTTTTTCTTGATCAATTACAATTAATTAATTTAAAAAATATATAGTATATTTGCGGCACGTTCCAGAGTGGAAGATACTCTCAGTATCGCCCTGGTGTAAGAACACCAATAAGAATTGAAACATTGCTTGAAATGGCTTTAGCCGTATTTGGTAACCAGATCTGAATAGCCAGATACTTCCCCACCTTCCTCTCCCCCATCTCCTTCCCTTCCCCGATTACCTTCAGCCCCACAACACACCCCAATAATTGGGGATGTCATAGGCTCACTGGCTCCATACGGGAGCAGTTGGGACTCTTGTGCGGTATTCAAACACCAAAATGTCACGAGAGTAAAAATATTATAATGCATGAGACTCTCAAGTTGGTGGGAGTAGCTTTTGTTAACCTGAAAACGTAGGGTTTCAAATCCACTTAATAAAATAATGGCTAAATTATAATAATCTTTTTAATACATTGGTAATCCGTCAAAATCTCCTTCCTTATAAAAAAATTAAATAAATAAATAGCTTGTGTTTACATAATCATACAGGGATGACAACATGACGAGATAAAGAAATAGATTCAATATACTATTTGGATAAAATATTAATTGGTTTGAAAACACCACAAATAAAATGCCTTAAAATAAAATTACACTATTTTTTATTTATTTAACATTACAAAATATCAATACATATATACAGGGTGTTAAGGTACGTACTTGAGTTACTTTAACCAGTGATTCCTGACATTATTTGGAGTAAAAAATGTAAATGAAATTTTGGTCTCCGGTGACTTTTTTTATGTAAAATTTTTTTTTTTTTCAAAATATTTTTTTTTCAAAATCAAACAAATTTTTTTTTTTTCACATGACCTTATTGGTCACTCAGCCGAGTTACCGCCCCACCACTTACCCCGCCCCCAACTACCCAACACCTACCATTATTTATGTTTTTGTAGAAAAACAAAAAAAAAAAAACATCAAAAATGTCACCGGAGACCAAAATTTCATTTACATTTTTTACTTCAAATAATGTCAGGAATCACTGGTTAAAGTAACTCAAGTACGTACCTTAACACCCTATATATGTACAAGCTTCTGTTCGCGACTTCGTCTGCGCAGGATTACTACTTCTATCAGCCTATTTTCTTTTCCTAGATCCCATCTATGTTTATACCAAAATTCTTAACCTATTTATTTAAAATATCTATAATTCTTGAATCGATTCTTTGAAGTACTTCAAATAAATTCACTAATTTTATAAAATAGAATTTTGATTGTTTTGCAAAATGTCATTCTCAAGTTTTGACATTTTCTATTAAACAATAATTATTATTTATAATATACTGAAAATAGCTAGCTTTATAAAGCCTATATGTTATTCTGACGTGTGAGCTATATTATTATAAAGTTTCATTAAAATCCATTTAGTAGTTTTTGTGTGAAAGAGTAACAAACATACATACATCCATACAAACTTTCGCGTTTATAATATTAGTAAGATTATGTTCTGATACCGCTTTTGAAAATAAAATCAAAGCGGATTGTATTCGGAATTAATTAAAATTAAAGTTATGAATAATTGACGAGGGATTACAATACCAAATTAATTCATTATAATATGTATATTTTGGTAAAGTTGGGTAGGCACGCTTCCGGCCTAACGGGACTTATAAGCAGTGGCGGCAGGAATTTGAAAAATAATTTAAGCTGCCATAAGTCACCCCAAGTGGTTCGCTACGTTTGCTTTCTTAGCAGGGATTCATGGATGCGTCTGTTTCCCTACAGTGTTATGGGTCGGATTTCTGGCTGATGGAGATCTTTTTACGTCTCCAGGAGGACTCTCGACCATCGCTTTGCACCGAAGTGGGAGGGATAGATTCATACATTCGTCACTCCTAAAGACACTAACCCCTAGATTCCTACCCACTCATCATACCCTTTTGTTTCCCAAATCTTATTCTTATCATATTTTTCATTTCCATTAAAAAAAACCTCCACATAGCAACCCCAAAGTTGGCCCAGAGGAAAAGCGTTTTCCGAAGTGCGACCTTTATGAATCTAATGTAAAAAATGTTTTTACTTTTTAATGTTTGTTTTCAGAAATTTAATGCGGTGCTATAATTACTGGAAGTACCTGAACACCTTCATACAAAAATCAACCACAAATAATACAAAATATTTGACATTTCCTATATTTCGCTTCTCTCCATGACGCGATGGGTCTATGGCATCCCCAATAGGGATGTGTTGTGAGGCTAAATATAGTGGGGAAGGGAAGGGGAGTGGGAAAGAGGAAGGTTGGGAAGAACCTGGTTATTTAGATCTGGTCATCACAAACATCGCTAAAACCATTTTAAGCAATGTTTCGTGACTGAATAGGGGCGATAATGAGATTATCTTCCTCCTCATATTATGAAAGAAATGTCGAAAACACCGGAATTCGTACCCGCAACCCCTGGATTGACTAAACGCGTATTTTAACCGATCGACTACTAAGGTTAAAATACTACTAGCGATTAATAAATAAAATATCAAAACTATTTAGGACCCTCAGAAAAGAATCGTAGAAAAGACGATTAAAAAAAACTATGAAATATTAATCTCACTGTTTCAAGGGCCATTGAAAGTATGCGCTAAACTTTATAAAATCGCTTGGTATTGAGTGTTCGGGGTTCAGATAAAAATAACCTGTAATTAAAGACTTTATTCAGATAAAGATAACCTTTGATTATAGTGAGGCTGGTAACGTTCTTGCTTGTGTACATATAGTGTAGGTATATCAAATAATTAATGTATTTAATAAAATACGTTTGAAACAGGGAGTGATTTTATACATACAGAATACCTGACACGTCATATGATGTAATCCTAGAAATGAACAGACAAATCCACCAGATGCTAACACAGTCTCCAGTGGTAGGTATTTCAAATCTAGCCTCCTAGCGAAAAGGACCAAATCCAATCTCTATAAAACACTCATTCTAAGCCAGGGTTCATGGTTCTAGGCCCTCACGAGTTTTTTTCCAAAGGGTATTGGATATGTATTAGGGGAAACTCCTAGGAATATTCTTTGCCGCCATAAAAAATGTTGTTACTAGTGGGCAAGGTACAATCATGAGCTCAATTATGTTTTTAGATTCGTTAGTAAAATGATTTATATACCGAACTGGGACGGCTCCTCTGGAAAGGATATATACGAGTAAAGATAGCTAGGATAAAATATAAAATCATAAAATATAAGATCACCAAATAGGCTTCTTTATTTTTAAATACTGATTTATTGATTCTGTAAATAATAAACGGCATACAGGATGTTACGGGACGTACTTAACTTACTAACTAGTGATTCCTGGCATTTTTAAAGTAAAAAATGTAAATGAAATATTGATACATTTTTGATATTTTTTTGTTCTACAAAAAAGTTGACAATAGGACAACAAGGGTTGGGGTTGAGGCTTTGGGCGGATACTCAGATGAGTAACCAGTAGAGATATGTGAAAGTTTTTAGTAAGTTTTTTCTTTTTAAAAAAATCGGTACGAGGGGGGCAATTTTTATAATTGCTTTCCAGACGACAATAAAACTTAAACCGTGAAAAATAAATTTCTTTATACTATTACGCCGTTCTTGCACGGAGCTACTTTCAAGCGGTCGCCGCTCGTCTGTTCCTTGCATTAGTGTTTGTAAACGCCGCTACGCGCTTCACTAGCAAAATAGTATTACAGGTAGCGTAGTGGCGGTTTAATCGCTTTTAAGTAGCTGCGTGAACAAAGGGTGTTATCCATCTATTATAATGTCTTTTAAAACTGAAAATTGTGTGATTGAGATTTGAAATTTCCTTTCCATTAGTAATCGAAAGCACCATATAAATTCCTATGCGAATAGAATGATAAAAAATAGATAATATTAAGTATTATAATATATATTGCGGTAACGATTGCAAAAAAATATTATAATGGTTAGTAATGTAATTAGGAAACCATTCTAATTAAAAAACGAAAAATGTTTTTTTTTTTTTTGAATAAATAAAAAACTTTTTAGAATATTTTGGTGACCGGACAATTCAACTATGTATACACAACTTCATTACCTCCTTTGAAAATACATTAAAAGTGATTGAAAAAAAAATGGTTAAATAGGATAGGATTTAATTATGTTAGATTAGGAGCTTTTTTTTATAACTTTTAATGATTTTTCAAAGGGTGTTGAAATATCTCTTTGTTGAGTTATCTTGCAATCGAATGTTAGTGTAGTGCCTTATTCCTTTAAATATCAACATGCCATCGACATTTTACGAGCAGATTTATTTTTAAATATGATGAATCTCAAAAGAATGACCCTTAAGCTGTCGATTCGAATAATCTGTATAATCAATCGACACTCGAAAATCTAGAAATAATATCATCTGCAAAAAAATCTGTTTACAATGAGTACCAGATGGTGCAGAGGGAAATAATAATTGATAAAACCTCGAACATCAAAAATATAAAGTACACTTCTGACAAAATGGAAATACGAGATTTCTCGACGTAGAAATAAAAAAAAAACGCGTTCAAAATGTTAATTTGTAGGGAAAAAACATGGAATTCAATATCTTGTTTTGATTACACTGAAAACGTCGCTCACATGATATTGGTTTAAATTATGCTAGATTGGTTTTCATTGTCCTTACATGTACCTTCGAAGCATTGTATTGTCCTTATATGTCATAACTAAATATTAAAAAAAAATATCGAACTAAGCTGGGATACGACACAGATTTGTCAAGAACGTGCCGTCATTTTGACGAGACATATACATATACAATGACATCATTGGCCATCTTTAAAACATCTGAAAAGATAAAGATCTTCCGATTGCTTTGTTTATACCTTGTCATACTAACACTTATTGCATTGTGTATTTCCTGTTAAGCACTTGCATACTGTTTACTAACAACAAATGCAGGGACACTGGAGGTCTAGATTCGTTCAAAAATAAATGTAGATTCGTCCAATCAAATAATTAGAATCCTTGCGAGAGCCTTGAAGGAGTAACCATCTGTTACTTTTACCAGGCCGGGAAGTGGTGGATAACCTCCAATGTTAACAAGATTTAAAGCTCCCTATCATGTTGATCTAAAAAGGTTTTTATAGTAATGGGATAATAACTTGACGAGTGTAGATAATATACCAAACAGAATGTCCTCTTAATTATTGTAAAGCATATTATGTTATCAATTCTGTGTTTGTCTTTAATTGATGTTAGAATCAACCATACTTCTGGAAATCGTATTTGTGAAAGCTTTGACGTGAATCACTTTTGACAAACCAAACAAAAAATGTAGATGGAATACATTGTTTTACAACAAAAACTTCGTGTTCAATCAGACGGTTCACTAATCGTTCATTTCTGTATTTCATTCCACCTATTTCACTCGAAACGACACGTCTGAACAAGAAATGAAACAAAAGTGAAACGAAGATGGGAACATTCGCTCGGGTAACCATAGAGTAAACCTTCACTCGAGTGAACCGTCTGATTCCAGCCTTATGGAGAGAATACATAGACGGGGCTTGCACTAATAGATGTAGCTGATATTTTCGATTTAATTTTTGACACATTCATAAACAAATTGGTTGTGTACTTTCTAATTAATGTAAATAACGAGTAATCACAATTAATGCATATGCTTAAGTATTCACAATATCTTTTTGATTTTTTATTAATATTAAGTAGGTATGTAAATTTTACGGGTTCTTTAAAGTTAGTGTGATAAAAAAATTAATAAGATTATTGTTTTATGCTTTAATTTTTTTAAATCTTTTACCCTTTTGTTATACTTTTGTTTTCAATTTATTTTATAATCGTTATGTATAAGGATTTAGTAAAAACATTATACGAAAAACTACAATATTTCTTAATTAATTTAATAATTAGTCTAACTGTCTGTCTGAATATTTTATGCCGTTATTTTGTAGTTAATTAAAAGTTATTCCTCTGGATGCTTTTTCCATGTGCCTTTGTATTGTTATTATATCATAAGTTATTCTTCTGTACTTATTTTGCATATTGTGGTTTCTTGTAATATGTGTACTTGATCATTATATTATAATTATTGTTAAATTGACCTGCTGACAAACTGCTTTGGCAGTTTAGCGGGTGTTCAAATGAAGAATAAAAAAATAAAAATAATTGATAGAGGATGAATGTAGGGATGTAATATTGCATAAGTCCTAATTTAAAATCATTGTGAAAGAAAGCGGGACTATTTTTAAATTCATTTTCCATTTTTTTCTTGAATTAATATTTGAATCTTATAAGTGGAAATTAACGCACTTTCCAACATCCGATTAAACTGAAACTCAGCAGATAGACTTCGTTGTCGATGACAATGCATTACATCAAATATTTCATAGCCGATGTAAGCGTAATGAATACGATTAAAGAAGGGACACATATATGGTTTGGACAAGTCAGGAAAGCCCCAGGACAACGTGACAACATCAAAATAATCAAATATTCGAATCGGAAATTAACAGAATATATTTTTTTAATAAGAATGTCGCACAAGATTACCAACTGTTCTCGACTGGAGCCAGTGAGACTAAGGTATCCCCAATTGGGGTATGTAGTGAGGGTGAAGGTAGTGAGGGGGAGAAGGAGGTGGGGAAGAGAAAAGCGGGGAAGTATGTGAATGCGATATCTGAAAGATACTATAACATATTGATTGTATGCCGAAAAAGTGTGGTACAAGCTAAGTATTTAGTAATTCTTACGATTCAAAGACCATCTAGTTCATTATATGTCACTGTTGACATGTGTTATTGCAATTAGAAGGATCTCCATTTCAAAATACGCCAAAATTCATACCGGACAAAACGTAACTCGAGTCTGGCCTAATTGAATTTCCCATAAAGCTCGGAAATCCGGACAGGATACGTCGGGATGTAACACATATGGACTTTGGGTGACTCACACCCCAACACAAATAAGGCTTGTGTCACTAATATGACCTATGAACTACTCGTATAAGGGTTATTTAAAAAATATTTAAATAAAATGCACAATTTAATACTTTAAACACACCAGTCTTTATTTTGGGAAGAAGGGACAATCAATTGACAAAAATGTAATGTTAATTTTTTTTAATCAGTACACTTCACAATGAGTGCTTTAACAAAAAGGGAACCTAATCGTTCTATTAACTGCTCGTTAACCCCTTTAACAAACAGGGCTTTTACGGCTTCTATTCAATCTGCGTTATTCTAACGGCCGGTATATCAGTTGGTCTAAAGCTCGGCTTTGACGGAATGTGGAGCTCAGCATGACTTAGCATACAATCCGTATATCAGTCTCAATCCTAGACTTGACCAATTTTAAACGTTTAGTCTATGATAATTTTAGTCATTTCTATGCCGAACCAATCTATTTAAGTATCTATGGACTCTATGGTTATTATCAAACAATAAAACGTCAAACGATGTCTAAATCGTCATGACTCGAAGAAAGTTCGAATTCCATGATGATAGGTAAAATTATTCCTCCAGTGTAATTTATTGCGTCCGTATGCAGGTCAAATCGAGCCGTTTACTATGATCGCTCTTTTCGTGTATTTGGCCCGCTCATTTGGAATAAACTTCCCTCGGCTGTTACCAATATTCAGAATTTGACTGAATTTAAACGGGCTTTAAAAACAAAATTATTTAAAAGTTCATACCATTCGTCTTAACCTTAATCTCTTTTCAATGTATTGTAATGACATGTTTTAAGTCTCTGGAAATTGTTTGGTTTCGGTTTCCTCCTTACTGTATTTTTATGTTTTTTAAATATTTTTAATGTCCACTCAGAATGATTCTTATTTTTGCGCCTGTTTTATACTATATTTTAGTTTTAATGTTTTTGTTTTGTCCTGTGCTATAATAGCGTTACTTTTTACTAATATTGTCCTACGCTATAACAGCACTCTTATTGTTCATTTTGTTCCCTTGTTATTGCCTTGTATACTCGTATACTGTATATTCTTTATTTAAAATTACTTTTCAATACTTTGTAAGCACTGTAAGATTATTTTTAAATTTTGTTATAGTTAAGCGCACTTGAAGTGAAACATCACAAAACTGCGCTATACAAATGCTTTGTTATTATTATTATTATAGAAACCGAAGCAATGTGAAATCTGACAGATAACAGATGTGTTTTCGCCAATAGTGCTACTGCGTCTAGCAAAGGAACTATTCTGCGGCTTACCACGGCTTAAGCGGCCGATTTTGGATGTTTAAGTTGAGCGAGGAATGTGCTCCTTAGCAAAGACTGATATACCGGCCCTAAAACTCACAAGACGGCTTTTTACCTACACGTCTATCGTTAAGGCCTGCTAGATTTTCCTTGAAGTGCACCGTTCGAACCGGGGCGCAAAACTTAAACTTTCTTCCGTTCACACATGGTATTTATCAATCGTGTCAGCTGTGAGATCCCTCCCGGGGAACATATCTGAGCGTTAGCCAATGGCATTTCTCGCCCCTAATTAGCAAGGGTCGGCACGATGCGGGAATGGGTGTGTATTCGAGATAAATATTTATTATTTACGCTAAAAAATAAGTGGCTCGCTATGGTAGAGTTTTTAATTACAGTTTGTATAATTCTACACATGTGTTTTCTTAGCAGACAAAAAAATAGATACCATGACGCTTGTTTCCCCGAACGATGATCTCTGTAATAATTTATCGTCAAAAGTGTTGGTATTCGTACATACCAGCAACCCTGTCTCTAATAAATAACGATATCATATTTAAATAGAGTGTAATCTTTACATATTTACTCCCTCCCCTTTTTATACAAATTTTAATTTTGGATATGAGGCAAAAATACCAAGCAAACTGAAAAATTATTTTTGTAATCAAAAGATTTTGTCAAATAAGAGAAGAAAATATAAAAACCGGAAGTAAAAAAAATGTAGGCTGGCAACATCAATTTTACTGTCAAAATGACAGTAAAATGACAATGCCACTGTTTAAGAAGAACACTGTAAGTAACATTTAAAAACATTTTTTTAAATATAAATATTTTCTGGTTTATTTAATAATATTTTATTGCGCTTTGTATAGATATTCTCAAAAACGGATACATGTTTTAGGTTTGATTTTATTCTATTTATTTGGATATATTATAATTGTATTTTTTTGCAGTTAACCTCTTGGACACATAAGCTTGTTTTCACGATAATTTAACGTAGGTAGACATAGGAATGACGTATGTCCCGTACTTCAGAAAGTACCATAAGGCGAATTGTCAAGGAGTGCGAAACAAATGGGGGTAAATTCGAAACTCCAGGCAAAATAAAAAAGGGTCGCACTCCGAAAGCTAGTTTTGAGATCAGTGCTACTCGTCGTAAGGTACATTTTTTTAGGGGGATGATCTAAAGCCCAGGCAACGCTCGGTACTTCAGCTAGTATTAAATAAATGTGAGCAAATTATAAACTGCTTTTTATTTGACTGTAATATCGTTATTCTTCATTGTGTTAACTTAAAATTGCAAGGGATAATATGCATATACCTATGCAATTCTAATTTTGAGATCAGTGGATATCTTTAATACCATAAAAAAATATTTTTTATGTGCTTTCGTTTTTTTTATAAAATTGTAGCTTACATAGCTTTACATTTCCACCGTGTGTTATAATTTTAGTATTGCCATTTGAAGAACAGTGGCGCCCTCCTATATTTTCTACACTTATTTGACAGACATAATATACCAAATATCTAATACGGATATGTGCTACTTTACTAGATATTTGATATACCTTTTGATAAAAAAAAATATTATTCAGTAGGTACGGTTGTGTATTTTGGCCTAAAATGTGAACCTAAGTTTTGTATGAAAAGGGCGCGCAGTCGTTACTCCGAAGGGGCATACTTATTTTTTGTTTTTTAAATTAGCTCCACAATTTTAGGCTTTGAGTAAAAAAGTCATCTTTGGAGATGTTGTGTGGAGGGTTTTTTTATGGGAAGGAAGGAGAGCACGCCATGCAGTAGGCCAGCAAACGCATCCGCTGCCAAGACCAAGTCAACGCTCACCCCACGAACCCAGGCACCCCCGCTAAATCGACCTATGGCAGGGATATTGGTTATTCAATAAATGATTCCCGGGGCGGCGGTACCCTACCCGCTTCCCAAATTAACTTAACTTACTAGTAAATAGTAATTATAACCATTGATTCCTCACATTACTCGGTGTAAAATATGTAAAAGAAAAATTTGGTCTTCGGTGACAATTTATATGTTTTTTTTTTCAAAATTATAGGCGATTGCAGCGTTGCCGTCATACGGATATGACTGGTATCATTTTGGGTTTGTGTGTAATTTATTTTAAAAATGGATTAATTTTGTTCAAAAGTACAAAATCTTTCCAAAAAGGAAGCTTGTCTAAAGATGTTGTCAGAAGCAGGGATTACGTTTCAATTTAATGCGTCTTTCAAAGGAAAATGACATTTCACTCAACGTCAGTTTAGTTTTCAATATGGGCTAAAAGATTTTCGGGGCAGAGTAACATCCGCAAGTGGAGGGGGGTTCAAAGTGTGTAGGGGCTCTTGTGAATGTAAAATGAAGAGACGTACAAAAGAAGAAGGTCGCTACCATCCCAAGCTATGATCCCTTGAATTTTTCATTGAAAATGATAAATCGATAATTTTTTTTAAATTTCTGAATAAGTTACCACTAAATTAAATAAAATATTAAGGCCCAGTTGTTTCGGAAAATTCCACGTGTGAATTTCCTTCAAATCGTCATTCACCGAAAAACTTCGGTGTTTCAACTTCCGTTAAAAGAAATTTCAACGAAAATTTCATAGAAATGTTTCAAAAAACGAAAAGATTTTATTTTCATTTCAAATTTGACTCGCAATCACGTCTCCCTTCATTTCAAATAAGAAATGGTTTGCTTCAACTCCAAAATAACGTTCGATAAATTTTAAAATTTCACTCAGTGTTATTTCACACTTCTAAGTTTCTATGAAATTTCTTCTGACGGGGTTGGAACAACCCAATTTTTCGGTGAATGACGGTTTGAAGGAAATTCATACGTGAAATTTTCCGAAACAACTGGCTTTTCTTCTCGACGGAGATTGAAACAACCCAATTTTTCGGTGAATGACGATTTGAAGGAAATTCATACGTGAAATTTTCCGAAACAACTGGCCTTTCTTCTCGACGGAGATTGAAACAACCCAATTTTTCGGTGAATGACGATTTGAAGGAAATTCATAAGTGAAATTTTCCGAAACAACTGGCCTTTCTTCTCGACGGAGATTGAAACAACCCAATTTTTCGGTGAATGACGATTTGAAGGAAATTCATACGTGAAATTTTCCGAAACAACTGGCCTTTCTTCTCGATGGAGATAGAAACAACCCAATTTTTCGGTGAATGACGATTTGAAGGAAATTCATACGTGAAATTTTCCGAAACAACTGGCTTTTCTTCTCGACGGAGATTGAAACAACCCAATTTTTCGGTGAATGACGATTTGAAGGAAATTCATACGTGAAATTTTCCGAAACAACTGGCCTTTCTTCTCGACTTAGATTGAAACAACCCAATTTTTCGGTGAATGACGATTTGAAGGAAATTCATAAGTGAAATTTTCCGAAACAACTGGCCTTTCTTCTCGACGGAGATTGAAACAACCCAATTTTTCGGTGAATGACGATTTGAAGGAAATTCATACGTGAAATTTTCCGAAACAACTGGCCTTTCTTCTCGATGGAGATAGAAACAACCCAATTTTACGGTGAATGACGATTTGAAGGAAATTCATACGTGAAATTTTCCGAAACAACTCGCCCTAAATCACAAAAATTCTGAAAACGAAAATATTCAAATAATGATCACTAACTAACTAACCATCACGCCGTTTCGTGACTCTTGACATGGTCGCCTTTTGACATAGCCCGACTCAAATATTTGGTTCACTTGATCTTGCTATTTTATCCTAGGACGCCCCGACTTCTTCCATTCATCATAATATCGTGTACTATATAATTCTTATACTAATTTCTTCGTTCATTCGTTCTGCATGCCCAACAATTCATCTATATGTTCTTTTCTTAACCTTACTCTTTGTACTTACATTATTATTTCTCAAACAATTATATATACGCCTTAGGAATCATATTTATACAACATTCAGTCTACTACATTCATCCTTTTATAAATCCATGCCTCACTGCCATAAATCAAGGTAGGAACTAGCACTCCATTGTGGACTGCTAGCTTCGCTTTAGTTTAGTCCAAAATTAATCTGTACATGGTGAGGAAAAGCTACTATTATTTTTATTTATTCATCTTGAAACATGAAAAAATAATTTGTTAATTCATTGTAAAAATACAGATCAAATAAATTATAAAAAAGAACTGTAGCTCAATATATCATGAACTCCTTTTTTCATCGCAATTTTTAAGCAGTTTTTTTTAAAGTGGAGCATACAAAACACGTATTTGGGCTAGCAGATGAAAGCAATCTTCATAATAAACCATCCATTCTACTGCCAAGTGAGTAAGAATACGTACCTGGAAACAAAACAAGAAGGAAACGGGAACAAAAGAAGCACTAATTTTCCGGTAAACTCCCTCCAATACACCTGTCTTATTGCGACCTACATTTCTGTTACTGTTGTTGTTTCTCTCTCTACATTTTAAAAGACTTTACTATTGTAGAAATAAAAGCCTAACGTAAGCAAATGTCTGTCTTTGTATTCTAGTGTTTATTGTTGTGTTTGGTGACCCTTACAAATGAAATGAAAAATGTTTTGTATAAGAGCTAATATCATTAAACATACTAATTTTTTATTTTTTTAGTTATAAGAAAAAACTCTCTTTTTAACTTTTAAAGGTTATTCCCATCAATGTAATCTTAATATATAAAATAAAGTCGGGTTAGTTACACCATTTATAACTCAAGAATGGCCGAACCGATTTTTATGACATTTGATTTGTTGGATTTGTCTCCGTCCCGATTAACAGAATAACTATTAAAACATCGGAAAAATCACGGGAAAAATAATTATGAAGACAATTAATTTTTTCATATATTTTGTATGGAACGGCTTTTCAAATAATGTGCGTTGGTCGACATACTTTGAATCAATTCGAACTGTCAATGGTGTAGTGTGCCGAACATTCCGTGCTTAGTCAACAGCTCAATTTCATTTTTTGAACTTAGAGTAGGTACCTATTTATTTTAACTTAATAAAAACTTTATTTATTTCAGCTAATAAATTAAACACAACATTTATTGATTCTGGGGCGGTACGAAGTTTGCCGGGTCAGCTAGTATATCATAAAAAAAACATTAGTTGAAGATAATATTGTTAATTCTGAAATTTGAAATGTGTGTTTGACAAATATGACAGTCTCATAATTGGGTGCAATGGCAAAATTGGTTAATGCGTATGTCCCGGTTGGCGTGAGGTTCTGGGTTCGAGTCCCAGTTGCAACCATTATCTTTTATTATTTTCCTGTGTTTTGTTCATTTTAATTTTTTTTTTTAAATATATTATTTTTGTTATCTTCTTCTTCAATGATATACTAAATTTCGTTTAGGGGTCCGTGGGTGGGTGATGGCTTTTGCAAGTTGTTACCATTAATCTTGCCTAAAACCTATTTTATATTAACCGCCCTAGGCATATGAACGTACGTGATACGTTCATGTTGATTGTACCATTCTGCACTATCCCGTATCACATACGCATTTTTTTTTTTTTTTAAATTTTTTTTTTTAAATTTTTTTTTAATTTTTTTTTTTAATGTTTTCAATGATATAGGTACTAAATTTCGTTTAGGGGTCCGTGGGTGGGTTATGGCTTTTGCAAGTTGTTACCATTAATCTTAGTTGTTGCCTAAAACCTATTTTATATAAACCGCCCTAGGCCTATGAACGTACGTGATACGTTCATGTTGATTGTACCATTCTGCACTATCCCGTATCACATACGCATTTTTTTTTTAAATTTAATTTAAAAAAAAAAAAAATTTAACTTTTTTTTTAATGTTTTAAAAACTTATATGTTAATAAACCTATTGTAAATGCATGTATTTTGACAAAATCTTATCAGGTATGAGTATTTTGCGGAAATAAACCGAAGGTAACTAACTAACTAACTAACCATCACGCCGTTGCCCCGCAGGGGTAGGCAGAGAGGACGGACCGCCAAACAACTCGGTCTTGGCATACACTCCTCGCCTCATTCACATTCATACATCTTATCATACATGCTCTTCTATTATTCTGACTCTTGACATGGCCCGACTCAAGTATCTGATTCACTTGATCGTGCCATGTCTTCCTCGGGCGTCCTCGACTTCTTCTACCATTCACATTAGTATCATATATTCTCTTGACACTCCTTTCTTCGTTCATTCGCTCTATATGTCCAAACCATCTAAGCGTCCCTTTTTTAATCTTACTTATGACGCTCACATCGGCCTTGCATTCTTTTCGGATCTCCACATTCCTCACACGATCATACATGGTTTTACCACACATACGCCTCAGGGATCTCATTTCTACAGCATTCAGTCTACTTTCATCCTTTCTCTGCCAGTTCCATGCTTCACTGCCATACATCAGGGTAGGTACCAGCACTCCATTGTGAACTGCTAGCTTCGCTTCTTTGGACAGCTTTTTGTTGGCGCCAACAGCATTCAGTCCACCATTAATAGAGTTACCTGCATTTACCCTTCTTTCAATATCCCTATCAGCCTTCCCATCTCTCGTAAACATACTTCCCAAATACACAAACTCATCAACTTGCTCTAAGTACTCATCATTCACAACTATGCGGGTAAATACGAAATATCAGGATAACCGATATACCAAAATGTCATGTTATGCGTAGAAATCGATATGGCGGTCGTCCCATACAAAAGAAAATTTAGATTTCGCATAATTATAATTTAAAAAGCAGTATTTTCCATTCCCCCCGAAAGCAAAATGCTGACTCTTATGGTAATTATTAATTTTATGTTGAATCAGTGTTTTTTTAAAAAAAATAATTTTAATAACTAGTTAGCTCTTTTAAAAGTTTTCCTAAAATTATTTTAATTCTAAATTTGAAACTTGGATTTCTTTTGATTTAATTTCTTAGGGTTATAACGAGTAAAGTCAAATTTCATGATTTATCAAGTGTGCGATTTTTCAATTTTTCGTTTTTTTGTATGGGTGTGGGTATAAGTACCGTCGCCCCGGGCACCAATTATTGGATAACCAAGACCTCTGCCAGAGGTCACCCCACTCCTCTCTTTTTTAAAAAGACGCTCTACCTAGCATCCCCAAAGAAGACAGAGGGCCTAAGGAGAGTTATTTTTCTCAAAGCCTCCCGTGTGGAGCTGATGTAAAAAAATACTAGTTTTAGTATCACAATATCCCGTGATTTTCACGGTTCTGCGATAGTTGTAAAATAAAAATCTAATGTTCCATTGTACTTTAGTAATAAAAAAAAACTTCCTAAAAATACCAATACGGAGATAGACGAAGGATAGCGTAAGCCGGCACTATGTAAAAAGAAATCACCCCCCTTGAAATTGTAATAATAAATCTACAGATTTTTTGTGCGTGTGTAAAAATTGCATAGTTTTATGCATTCGTTTAAGTGTCTTTGTTCATTAACATTTGAGACATTTAGTGGCAAAAAGTAATGAGTAATGAGAATATTTAATAATTGTTATAAGAAATAATTATTAGCCTGAAACACTCACTCATCCAAATTGAAAAAACCTCTCAAGAAAAGATATATGCCGCGAACGGGTCTCGAACCCGCGCCCCTCTGATTGCCGGTCAGGAGCTCTATCCACTAAGCTACGGCGGCTTATCTCTTACCCGCCAAATGATTCAATATATACTAATGTTTCATTCAACAATTACCGCTTATTACGTAGCGAGTTCCGTCCGCGGCATGTATCTTTTCTCGGGAGGCTTTTCCAATATGGATGAGTAATTCAGGCTAATAATAAGTAGATTAGTTAAGTATTTTGGGCTCAAATCCAAATTTAAATTTTGTATGAAAAAGGCCTTGCAGCCGTTCCTCTTAAATCTGAAACCATTTTAGCATGATTTCTTTAAGTAAATGAAACAAATTACTTTGTGTAAACCGCTATAATCACATATTACAATATATACATATTTCAAAACTTGAAACTTGATGTTTGCAATCTTTAGAAAATAATTAATTAATAAAAAAAATATATACTATATTTGCGGCACGTTCCAGAGTGGAAGATACAGTCAGTATCGCCCTGGTGCAAGACCACCATTCAGAATTGAAACGTTGCTTAATAATGGCTTTAGCCGTGTTTAGTGACTAGATCTGAATAGCCAGGTACTTTCCTACCTTCCTCTTCCCTATCTCCTTCCCATCCACACTTTCCTTCAGCCTCACAACATACCCCAATTGGGGATGCCATAGTCTCACTGGCTCCAGACGGGAGCAGTTGGGACTCTTGTGAGGTATTCTCTATAAATAAATAAAAAGATGTTATGTTTTTTTTTAAGGATAATTAACGCTTTGTTTTTTTTTAAACCGGTGTTCTCTTTATCATAAGTTTTATTTTCATAACTCTAATTTGGATGATTCGCAACTTATTTTGTTCTCTGTTACAGATTTAGCTGTAGTAGAATAAAAGTTATTCAAACAAAAAAGGCCTCTCAAAGACCCGAACTAACCAAATAATTTCGTTAAAAATATACTCAACGCTAAGATTTTTCACGGCCGTAATAATATAGGTGTTTGCAAGCTCGAATGGGAAAGAAGTTGTTTGTACACTGATTGGAAAACCAAGCGAGCCATTCGATATTAAGCTGGTCTCCAAGATACTAAGTAAGTCCAGAGCTTTTCTTGTGGAAACTGGCTTATTATATTTATTTAGGGAGGGTATAAAGTATTTAGGATAAATTCATCCAAGTTATTAAATATTTTACCCTATGTTGCTGGCGACCGCAGTAATTTTGTCGCAAAGTTCGGAATATTTTGCAGAAATTCTTCGTTCAGAAAGTAAATGAAGTATCCGTCTTCTTGGTTGTGCTCAGACTAATGAAGCCTCTTGTTAAAACATTATTAATAACTCATTTAGTCATAAGCCTTGCTGTCACATGGCGAGTTTCAGACGGAATATCTTTGGTAACAATTTAAAATATCCTGAAAACTGATGTTGAAAAATGTTGTCACTAATTCGCTTGCTACACGGAGAAAAATGTTATTCTAAAATCATTGAGTTCAACAATTCTAAAATACGATCATTTTATTCGTAAAAACGGCTAAAAACGGGGCTGAAGTTCTTACGAATAAATTAACAGGGTTTCGGTGTTTATTGGCGGGAACATGTAGGAATAATTTGTTGGTATATGTAATTTCGTACGTCTTCTTCTTCGTTTGTAAACCACTTTAATCAATGTTATAATATCTACATGTTTCAAAACCGATGGTTTCTTCTTCAGGATAATAACATGAAATAGATATTATAACATTGATTATATTGGTTTACACAAAAGTAATTGGTTTCATTTTCGATAAATAGTTTTCTGTAAAATTGAAAAATATTTAGGTCTCCTGCAAGAGGCCTAAAGTTAAAATTTTTGTCAATTTTTTTTTAAAATTAATGACGAAAACAGTGTTTTTTCAAGTGGGCAAAATTTAAGTTATTTTAAGTAAATTTTAAAAAATCCTCTAAATCAAGGTATAGAAATAAAAAAAAGTTAAAAATACGTTTCTATGTGTAGTAATTTTAAGATGTAAACGACAAGTTTTTGTTTCGATGTAAATAGGTAATTTGTAATTTAAATTTACACCCATCAAAATTGTTTCTAAAAAAAACAATATTTTATATTTCATCATATTAAAAAAAAAAAATAAAGCAAAAATTATTTTTATAAATGTTTAGATTTACTCTCAAATAATTGTCCAACTTGCCTCTTAAATCATAAAACATTAAAATCTTTAATAATATATATTTTAAAAATTAAAGCAAAAATAAATATAGTAGCTCCTATCCGAGATTGACATTTGACATAACTTTTGATTACAAAAATAATTTATCAGTTTGGTTGGGTATTTTGGCCTAAAATCCAAAACTACGTTTTGTATGAAACACCCAATGGCCTTAACAGATTACCACAAAAATCCCCATGAGTCGACACACAAGCATTTCCTGAATTCATATGCATATATGCCATTCACCTGACTTTTCCTATAAGACAACACACATTAACCCGTCTTTCCTAGTGTGGCACAGTTGAGCGACCAAATAATTCGACTTGACGGTTCGACAAACAACACTTGTCCCCTCCGCCAGGGGTGCAAAGGGTTCCCCCGTCAGTGTGCATGAATAAAGATGAAGCTGGCGGCCATGTTGGATAGCGGCCCGTTCTAAATTTAAACGGTTTATGTGGGACAGGGAAGGGGTTTATTGTTATGTATATTAATGGACTATGTGCGTCACTTGCTTATGACGGAAATGGTGTGATTATTGAGTGAAAATGGAGAGAAAATTAATACCCTCTAAATCAGAGAGGAAGAATTAGAAAGGATTAAGAGCCATTGACCAGCAGCTGAGAATAAAAGTTTAAAAATGCTTGCAACGGTACAGGGAGGTTCCTATGAGAAAGATCGATTATTCCCCGTAGGTATCAAATTTTTAAAAATAAAAATTTAATACCGATTTATTTCATTCAAAACTTGCTTTAATATATACCTACATTCAAGTAAGCAATAAAAATGCTCAAAACGCACGATGATAAATCATTAAATATCGTGTACTTCTTGTAAGTATTTTTTGATCATAAGTACCTATTTATGATTTTTCAATAATGTCTAAACAAAATAAGTGTGTAAAAAAAATATTAAATATTTTAGTTTTTAAGACCTTCAATAAATAGAAAAAAGAGGTATTTTCGTCTCAAAACCCGTTCTCGGATTTATTTTTTAATGCTTTTAATTTAACTAAAATTAAAATTCTGAAAAGTGTGTTTGCTGGATTATGTATTGATTTATTTTGTTGTATGATTATACGATTTGAAATTTGTGTTGTATAATACAATATTTCGTTAGAAAATTGAACAAATCTGCCAACGACCAACGGTATATCCTTAGTATATTAAAAATAAAGTTGTTTTAAAAATTCAAAAAGGGCATATACCAGATAAAATAATAATCTTTCAAAATCAATTGGTTTTTTTTTTTTTTAATATAAAATAACAATCTTTCAAAATCAATTTTTTTGTTTTTTTTAAATAGTCAATACGTCTAGAATTTGATTTAAAGGGGACTAATTTCCGAAATTCTCTGGTAATACCCGAATAATAAATTGATACGGGGAATAAACGATCTTTCTCATCGGAACCCTATACAGTTGCAAGCATTTTAAAACTTTTATTCCCAGCCGCTGGTCAATGGCTCTTAACATATTTTGGATTCGTTGCTCACCAAACTGAGAACTACAACTTAGAGAAACTCATAGACACCGGCAAAGTGGAAGGCAGACGAAGCAGAATAATGTATTTGGGGCTGCTGTGTGGAGGGAATTTTTAAGGAAATGAACGAGAGGAACTTGTGGAAAGGAAAAATGTATGAAGGGTGGAATCAAGGGACATTGCGTCCAGGAGTGACGGACGTATGAATCCAACCATCCTGGTTCGAGAGGGGCCAGCTAGAAATATCAACGGGTCTCCCCAAACTGGCATCTCCCAATCCGGTCCGACATACAGTTAGTAGGCAGAGACCACACCTGATGAAGTCACCAAACGTAGCGTATCATCTGGATGACGTATGGCAGAATCGTACTATATATAACATGAAATATTTACGTAAGATTGCACTGTAAACACTTTTTTTCACATTTACATACTTTTTTTCTCTGCTGTAGGAATAAGTAGTGACAGAAGTAGGTTACGCTAATTTTAATTACGGGCAACCCAAAGCGGATTGCAACACTGACCTATTCTCGCAAAATCCTTCAGATTATTATTTAAGTTGATTGTGTGTTTTATATTTAAAGTTTTTAAATATATTCTAAAGTTATTAAGTTACATCGGAGTTCTTAATTACAAACCACATCAACCCATACGGAATAATGGTCGTTGAAGTAAGTTCACTGGTCGCTACTCCCTATACTGCCATTCTTCCTAGAATTCCGTGGAAGACCCAACAAAAGACACGTACTTACGACTACGACGAAAGTCATGAAAATACCTAGGGTTAAAAGGCAAAAACCTAACGTAACCCTTATTGTACATACATATTATATTCCTGATACCAACAAACCTACATACGCACACACTTTGTGAATATACAGCATCTACCTTCCAATCACTCAATAATGCAAACAGACAGGCATCAACAATGGTGAAAACGTTTTTTTGTAAATAAAATAAACCGACGTCGACGTCGGACGCGTCGCTAGCAAATAGGAGCACAGCACATTTTGTACGTAAATACCAATAAATGTTCAACAGTCAACCTTCGTGGATAACCCTTTAGAACACGTATTAGTTTTCAAAGTGTTGCCAGTAGGATTGCCATAAAAAAGGTTTTGGCATATTGTTTTTTTTTTTAATCTATTGTATTTTCTTTGCGGCGTAAGATCACGTACTCGTAGTCGGGTATAGCCTAGCGGGTCACGTGATAAACACTCCATCTCGTTCCAGCAGCCACACGAAAAAATGACGTGTAAGAGTGTGGTCAGTGGCGAGGTGTGATTGAAAAACGTATGCTTTTTTTATTTGAAAAAAAATATCATCGGACAGCAAAATGATGTCTACATTTTTTACTCAAAATATGCTTAGGAAAAAAATTTGAATTAAAATCCTTCGGGTACGTGCTGTTACACCATGTTTATAGAAACAAATTTTAACAAAAAAACAGTAAATGCTGCCGAACGGTGAGCTCTGGCGTAATCAAATTAAGCACAGCCTTTTCAATTTGAAATTTTGAGTTTATCACAAATATTGTTATCTGTCAAAGACATTTTCATCATGAGTTGTAAAGCTTTGAAATATTTATTTTGTCTGAATTTCTAAGGCAATTTATAATTCAGTTCGCCACGTCATTTTTATCATGGATTATTACAGTTAAAATATATAACAAAGCTCCACATCTCATAATATTGTAAATGACATGTCAAGATGGTGTTCACATAAAATTCCAGATATAAAATTATAATATTATGACGCTCGAGCTCACCGTTCAAGAGTTTTTGGTGCTGCAGATTTCCACACAAACAGATTTTTCTGCTTAAATTAAACCTTTACCAAAATTTCGTATATAATTTACAACACATTAAAACGCTGTTAAAATTCCCCTAAATATCACCATACGTTAAATACGTAATCATTCTAAATACGGGTGAAAATAATTTCCCTCAAAAGTCGGGAAAACAACGTGTAAAAAGGAGGTTTACCCACTAAGTAGGGGATTACGCCGTCATTCACCTTACAATCAATTTAACTTAATACCTAATGCCTATTTTATTTCCCTCCGGCTTAAGTTCAGTATTAAACCCCCATAAAAGGGGAAAAATTGCCAGTGAAAACGGATTGAGAATGGAAAAATGTGATAAAGAAAAAATACGTTTTACGAGCGAGGTTAAAATTGCACACTGTGCGTAAATAATAAGGGTTTGTATTTATCTTTTTAATATTTGATACTGAGAATGAGTTGTTTGAATTACGTTATTTGTGTACGTTACGATACAAACAGATATTTAGGGTCATCACAACGCACAGTGGTTGATATAACACTTCTTAGGAGAATAAAAGGTTTTTTTTTAAATATTAGCCTAATTTTACTGTTATGACTTGATTTCCATTTTTTTTTTAAATAGTTTTCCATATATCTTATTGATCAATAAAGATTATTGAATAATAGTGTTTTGTTCTATTTTCAGGGTTATATTGATATTTTAAAGTACCTTATCTCACGGTCGTAATTTTTTTAGGAGATGAAAATTATTGCATAGACCTAGAAAGTACAGATTTTAATGATTATGTAAATTTCATGGCTTACTAGCTACTGTTTGACAGTTTTTCTTCTTCAGAAAATCAAAATTTTGCTTTATTTTAAGATTTTCTTAAACACACGTGGGAGAATGGTCGTGCGTTCAAACATTACTGGATTTCTCATGAAAAAAGGTTATGTAAGGTATTTTTACAGAACTTTTTTTTTACCTACATGAATACCGTACAAGAGTTTCAACTGCTCATTTCTTGAGCTAGTGAGACTATGGCATCTCCAATAGGGGTATGTTGTGAGACTGAAGGTAGTGGGGAAAGGAAGGAGATGGGGAAGAGGTAGGTGGGGAAGTACCTGGCTATTCAGATCTAGTCACTAAACACGGTTAAAGCCATTTCAAGAAACGTTTCAATTCTGAATGGTGGTCTTACGCCAGGGCGATACTGGGGTATATACAATATATTATTTTTAATTAATACATTGTGAAATAACACACATTAATCAAATAAAATTTATTTGTGCACGCCGGGTTCGAACCCGCGACCTTCGGATTGGGAGTCAAGTGCATTACCGCTCGACTACGCCGGCCGAAATAAAGTCGAAATGGCAAAAAATTAGTAAAGATAATTATAATAATTATGCAAATCAACACCTGATAATTTATTAAAATTAAATAATATTTAATAATAAAAGATTTAATTTGATTGCCCTAAAACGGGATTCCTCCTAGTTGGGCAGTCAAAACACTTATATATGTCTAATATTTCACTAGATAAAAAAAATTTTAAAAAATTTAAAACAAAGCTTTTTTATATGCCCATGTTGCCTTTTGGTGATGGCCCTGAATATACCGTGAATTGTGTGTGGGTTTAACTGATATTTATTTTCTTACAAAACGTTTTATTTGCTGTCTGTTTACGATGGGCTTACATTATAATCGCAGAGTCCTAAAATATGAATGTAATATCATACAACAACAAGATAAGTTGCAAAATAAATAGTAAGGACAAATAAATAAATTAACGCAAAAACAATAAAAAATATACAATTTGTTTTAGACCACTAACGGCCTTACTAAAAAAAAACACTCCGCGGCCGTTAAACGGTGTTTCTGTAGCACGTTGTGTAAAGTCTGTACATTTCGTTTTTCAAATTCTTACTAAACAAAATATATGGTTTTGATCTGACAACGTCGCCATTTTACCAGCCTTACTAATAAACTTTCTGAAAAATTTGTACAATGGTCAAACAACCATGTATGAAGAATCCTTACTAATTAAGAACTGACAAAAAATTGTTCATGGAAAGATATGTACATTGCTTACACGGCCAAGGAGGGTAGTTTATCTGTTGTATATATTTGTTCCATTTGTAATTTTCAACGAATTTCGATTTTTTTTTTTAATGTCCTATATATTTATTATTTTTTGAGATGTCGTAAAAACAAATACCATTTTAGAACCAAAATTTAATTACCTTTAAGATTTTCATATCTAAAATATACTTAATTGTTTAAAAACTGTAGTATTTTAAGATTCAAACATCAAGTTGGAAAAAAAAACTCACTTACCCCAAACACTTTCTATTAAAACATTGAAATATTTGGAAAAATTCAAAATTCAAAAAACACAGTCCTTTTATTTAATGATTTTAAAATAAATCTGTCACCTCACTTTTTACTCCTTCAAACAATAAAAAAATATTAAAAAATCTTGAAATTCGCTTTTCATATCCAAAAATTTACAATAAAAAAACTCACGTTTGAATACGTTGCTTGCACATCTTAAGGCATTAATTTCTATGATACGTTTACTAAAATATATATTAGACATTTTAGTCACCAAAAAACATCACTTTCAAGAATTTATAATAAAATAAAGATCTTAAAATGCAAATTATTTCTGAACATAACCTATGAACCATTTTCTGACAGCTTAATTTAGAACACATGATTTTAGTGCCACAATTTGACTTAAACTAACAAAAAACAACACAAATTAATAGCAAATATATTGAATACATGAATATAAGTGCGAATTAGTCATAAAGATTGAAATCATTAACTAAAAGATCATATTAATCAGACAAAAATCCGCGACCGACTTTTTTCCGTAGTGTTAGCGTACGCGGTTATATTTTCGGCAATGCGCAGGCGCATCAATCACACCACCTAGCGGATTATTATGAAAACTCCAATTTACAAGTAAAATTTCCAGCGTTGCCACATGTAAAACACCGTTTAACGGCCGCGGAGTGTTTTTTTTTTAGTAAGGCCGTTAAAGTTTAATTCCTTCGTTAGGAGAATATAAATACTAACCTATGACACAAAATGTTGACAGATATATACAAAATTTTAGATGTTTGAGTGGGAGGTGAACAAAAAGGAAGGGGTAATTATGGAATTTCCGGAAAGAACAGGGCGGTTTACTGGAAATATATCGTCGTTGCATGTTTAATATGAACAATGTGATGATTTTGACGAAAATGAGTTAAATATAATATATTATATATAAAAGTAACTATATTATAGTTACTTTTCTTTTTTTTTTCTCCATTTTCTACAATTTGAGACATGTAAAAATATCAAATACCTATTTAAGGCGATAGAAAATAAACCATGTGAGGACAATCAAAATAGTACATCATTTGGTGGGCGGGAATGGGTACCGCCGCCCCGGGAACCATTTATTGGAAAACCAACACCTCTGCCATAGATCACCCCAAGTGGTTTGCTACGTTTGGTGACTTAGCAGGGGTGCCCGGGTTCATGGGGTTCATTGTCTAGGTCTTGGCGGCGAATGATCTGGACACACTGAACCCCAGATTCCTACCCAACCCTCATACCCTTTTCCTTCCCAGAACTTCCTCTCCTTCCTTTCCTTCAAAATACCCTCCACACAGCATCCCCAAAGGTGACATAGGATATTTTTCCTTCTTAGTCTATGAATGGAATTGTTATTTACTTTTTCGTTATTGTTTTAAACAGTTTTTATCGATTTTCTCAGAATGTATTCAGTATCACATGCTTCATATTCAACGAGTATATGCAACGACGATATCCAGGATTCTGATACATCTGGCAATTATTCTAGACTAAAGTAACAGCCCAACCTATCACCAGAACCTAACTGTCCAATACCTACCGATTTCTTAGAGTTTTGGTCACCGGAGAATGCCATCTAATTTTTTTACTCTAAATAATGTCAGGAATCACCTGTTACAGTAAGTCAGGTACGTTTCTTAACACCTGCCTGTGAGCCCTGCTTAAACAAGTGGGTACTATCGATTCTCAGCGTATTTATTTCAATGCCAACTTCTTGTGGTTTTGGTTACCTCTTCTTTCTTCTTCCTTGCACTGTCCCAACTCATTGCCTAGGTAGGCTGTTGGGGTCGGCTCTCCTCGTTCTCAGGTTGTAGCTTCTTCGGTTCTGGGTATCGCTCTCTTCCAGGCCGTTTCTACTTAGAATTTTTTTTTGTGGTTTTGGTTACCGGAGAATGTCATATACTTTTTTTACTCTAAATGAGGTCAGGTACATCTCTTAACATTCCGGAATTGACTGTAAGCCCCTGCTTAAACATGTAGGTACTATACATAGGTTTTTGCGGCAAAGTTGGTCCGTCGAGCCGAATGTACGAGAAAATAGCGCTTTTATTAAACGAAGTTTTAATTAGCCAAGTTTCTCAGAGATGTATCATTCGTTTAAAGTAGAGGGTGTGATTCGGTAAAAGAGATTACGTTACAGTCAAGAGAAAATGAACTGTCCAACTCCTCTGAGGAATAAACAACCAAAAAAATAACATGTTAGGAACTAACAAAGTTAAACTCTAACGAATGCTACACCGAGATTTTAAAATAAAAGATGTTAGCGCCTACTTCTTTGAAAAAAAATATAACGTGTAACCACCCACTGTTAATATGTTTTATCCACCATACCATAAATAATGGGCTTTTTTTTAAACTTTGAAAGTTTAGAGGAGTCTCGAAAAAATATTTTTTTAATGAAAATTTAAAGGGAAGGTACGTAATACTTGAAAACTTCTGTTTTGTTTATCGGTAATGGATAAACCACCCCTTAAAACTACCTCGACCAACATTTTCAATCACAGAACTGCATTTGAAAGTGTCCAAACTGCTCGAGATACTAGACTAGAAACACATGGCATAATTTCTTACTTATTCCATTCGTTAAAATCACTTTTGGCCAAAGAAATTTTAGATACTTAAGAACAAATCTATACAATTATACCATGCCTTTCTCAGGGCCTCCTGTGTGGAATAAAAAAGAGGTTAAGAGGGTATTACCAGAGAATAGAGGAAATTAGTCCTGTTTAAATCAAATTCCATGACTCTTTTTTACAAAAAAACAAAAATTGATTTTGAATGATTGTCATTTTATCTGGTACACGCAGTTTCAAAATTTGTAAAAAGTGTATTTTGAAGATACTAAGGTTATACCGTTGGTCGTTGGCAGATTTGTTCAATTTTCAAACGACGTATTGTAATAAACAACACAAATTTGAATCATATAATCATACAAAAAAATAAATCAATACATAATCTAGTCAACACATTTTTGAGAATTTTAATTTAATTAAATTCATTAAAAAATAAATCCGAGAACGTGTTTTGGGACAAAAATACCTCACATTTTCTATTTATTTAAGGTCTTACAAACTAAAATATTTCATATTTTTTTTACACACTTATTTTGTTTAGACATTGTTTAGACACACACAAATAATATATAGGTACTTATGGTTATGATAAAAAATTACTTACAAGTAGAACTCGATATTTAATAATTTATCATCGTACTTTTTAGCATTTTTATTGCTTACTTGAATGTAGGATTTTTTATTTGTATTCATTTATATAATACATGATAATACATTAGGACATTTTAATATAACAAGGTATATATTAAAGCAAGTTTTGAATGAAATAAATCGATATTAAATTTTGAATTTAAAAAAATTGATACGGGGAATAATCGATCTTTCTCATTGGAACCTCGCTGTGTAGTTGCAAGCATTTTCAACATTTATTCTCAGCCCTCTTAAATAAAAATTACAGTTTTAAAAACTTTTGACAAAAAAGTTTCACAAAAATCCATTTAGAAATCCACGTCACGTCCCTGTAGCCTAGAACTTTTAGATCCAACCATTATTTGAGAAATGTTTGATCTTCGAAAGGATCTCCCTTCCCTTTGTGACGGAGGAATGATTTCTTCTACTAAGGCTCCAATTTTTCACAATTACTTGTCACAATGGTAGCAGTGTGAAAAGGCTCATCCCTTAACCCTAGCCAACCCTAAAGGTCAACCATTAACCCGAAGAATAAGACATTTTCTATAATCGACACTAATTTTTTTTTTTTATTCACCAGATTTACAGGAACGGGTTTAGTTTTTCCCATAGGAAAAACTAAACCCTTTCATACACTTTTCCATATAAATGATCATCTAGTAAATCCACGTTATGCAAGTGTATTATATAAGTATAATTAATACAAAACAATACAAGAACAACACGTTAATCTACCAAACTATTAAATGGGAATATAATTCACCGTCTCCAGATATTTTCATATCAGAGGGTTCGGCTCTGTGGAATTCCTAATTTGACCGATAAATCCTACTGATCCCTCAATATAAATATTTAAAAAATCTTTCGTAATTCTACATGTATTTAAAATGACTGATTTTTGCATTTTTATATACAAATTCTTTGACAAATCTAATATGCCTAAATTTTTAATAAGAGAGCTAGGTATAATGCCAGTAGCCGAAATAACAAAAGGTAATATTTTTATAGTCTGAGAATGCCAAATTCTTTTAATTTCATTTCCTAAATCTGTATACTTTCTTATTTTTTCAGAAACAGATTTTTGAATATTACAGGAATTTGGAATAGCTACATCAATAATATAAGTTATTTTTTTAATTTTGTCATGTAAAACTATATCAGGTCTATTATGACCAATTGGTCTGTCTGTTAGTATAGTTTTATCATAGTAAATTTTAAAGAAATTATTTTCTAATTTTAATTTTGTAATTTTGCTCTCAATAGGACTTATTATTTTTTTATTCAAATGCGTAGTAATTATTGCTTTCTAAATTTAAATATAAAAACATACTTTAATTCATATTTTTATATATAATTACGCTAATAATTAATATTAATAATTATTTTATAATTACGGAGGAAATTCTTGATGGCCTCCGTGGTCGAGGGGTACGCCTCTCGACACCCAGTGCGTAGGTCTCGGGTTCAACCCCCGGCGTGCGATTAATTTGTGTTATTTTACAATTTATTAATTTAAAATAATATGTGGTATATTTGCGGCACGTTCCAGTGTGGGGTGTACTCTTAGTGTCGCCTTGGTGTAAACCAGCATTCAGAATTGAAACGTCACTTGAAAAGACTTTAGCCGTGTTTAGTGATCAGATCTGAATAGCCAGGTAGTTTCCCAACTTATTCTGCCCCCTCTCATTCTTATCACCCACTAATTTTAGCCTCACCCCAATTGGGGTTGCCATAGTCTCACTGGTGATGGTTCAAAGCAGTTGAGACTCTTGTGCGGTATTCACAAAAAATTAAATAAAATTGAATTCCACCAAAACCTTATTAATATCAATAGGGACGACGGAGTTTTGGTATCCGGTAATTGATGGATACACCGAAACTTAATGCCGAAAACCACATTCATTTCACTAATTGAATATCTTCTAGGAAAAACGATCTATATGAGAAACTAATTTTGTTCGGGAGAGCCAAAAAACAATTTTACACCTTCATATTGCTTAAAATGTAATGATATATTATGTAATGAGTAATGACATTGTTTAATCTTGAAATAATTTTAGGATTTAATTCCCTTTTTTCCATGTTCCATCTCTTCTCCTTTGTCTTCCTTCATTTCCATAGAAGTTCCTACTTGCGAAGCAGCAAAGAAGAAGAAGATGTTTTGATGGACTACCCACCGCGCTACTGTGTTGTAACTCGTATCTTTGAAAAGAAGTCGAAATTCGTTCGCGCTCCATGCAACACGGTAATATCAAACTAACTTGCAAGAAACATCATATTTTTAAACAAAAATAATATAATCGTCGTCGACATAATAAACTGTGCTTTGTGCCATCATCTCGTGAAAGTGGAGCTGGGATCCTCACAAAGGTAGGAACTTCGATTCCCGTATTCCACCATTCCCTTGAATGTGGCATTTAAAACACAATTCATTTATACCTTCTCCCTTTGGGTGAAGTTCAACAATAAACTGTGTAATAATATTTCATAATAACCTGTGCTTTGTGCCATCATCTCGTGAAAGTGGAGCTGGGATCCTCACAAAGGTAGGAACTTCGATTCCCGTATTCCACCATTCCCTTGAATGTGGCATTTAAAACACAATTCATTTATACCTTCTCCCTTTGGGTGAAGTTCAACAATAAACTGTGTAATAATATTTCATAATAACCTGTGCTTTGTGCCATCATCTCGTGAAAGTGGAGCTGGGATCCTCACAAAGGTAGGAACTTCGATTCCCGTATTCCACCATTCCCTTGAATGTGGCATTTAAAACACAATTCATTTATACCTTCTCCCTTTGGGTGAAGTTCAACAATAAACTGTGTAATAATATTTCATAATAACCTGTGCTTTGTGCCATCATCTCGTGAAAGTGGAGCTGGGATCCTCACAAAGGTAGGAACTTCGATTCCCGTATTCCACCATTCCCTTGAATGTGGCATTTAAAACACAATTCATTTATACCTTCTCCCTTTGGGTGAAGTTCAACAATAAACTGTGTAATAATATTTCATAATAAACTGTGCTTTGTGCCATCATCTCGTGAAAGTGGAGCTGGGATCCTCACAAAGGTAGGAACTTCGATTCCCGTATTCCACCATTCCCTTGAATGTGGCATTTAAAACACAATTCATTTATACCTTCTCTCTTTGGGTGAAGTTCAACAATAAACTGTGTAATAATATTTCATAATAACCTGTGCTTTGTGCCATCATCTCATGAAAGTGGAGCTGGGATCCTCACAAAGGTAGGAACTTCGATTCCCGTATTCCACCATTCCCTTGAATGTGGCATTTAAAACACAATTCATTTATACCTTCTCCCTTTGGGTGAAGTTCAACAATAAACTGTGTAATAATATTTCATAATAAACTGTTCTTTGTGCCATCATCTCGTGAAAGTGGAGCTGGGATCCTCACAAAGGTAGGAACTTCGATTCCCGTATTCCACCATTCCCTTGAATGTGGCATTTAAAACACAATTCATTTATACCTTCTCCCTTTGGGTGAAGTTCAACAATAAACTGTGTAATAATATTTCATAATAAACTGTGCTTTGTGCCATCATCTCGTGAAAGTGGAGCTGGGATCCTCACAAAGGTAGGAACTTCGATTCCCGTATTCCACCATTCCCTTGAATGTGGCATTTAAAACACAATTCATTTATACCTTCTCCCTTTGGGTGAAGTTCAACAATAAACTGTGTAATAATATTTCATAATAAACTGTGCTTTGTGCCATCATCTCGTGAAAGTGGAGCTGGGATCCTCACAAAGGTAGGAACTTCGATTCCCGTATTCCACCATTCCCTTGAATGTGGCATTTAAAACACAATTCATTTATACCTTCTCCCTTTGGGTGAAGTTCAACAATAAACTGTGTAATAATATTTCATAATAAACTGTGCTTTGTGCCATCATCTCGTGAAAGTGGAGCTGGGATCCTCACAAAGGTAGGAACTTCGATTCCCGTATTCCACCATTCCCTTGAATGTGGCATTTAAAACACAATTCATTTATACCTTCTCCCTTTGGGTGAAGTTCAACAATAAACTGTGTAATAATATTTCATAATAAACTGTGCTTTGTGCCATCATCTCGTGAAAGTGGAGCTGGGATCCTCACAAAGGTAGGAACTTCGATTCCCGTATTCCACCATTCCCTTGAATGTGGCATTTAAAACACAATTCATTTATACCTTCTCCCTTTGGGTGAAGTTCAACAATAAACTGTGTAATAATATTTCATAATAAACTGTGCTTTGTGCCATCATCTCGTGAAAGTGGAGCTGGGATCCTCACAAAGGTAGGAACTTCGATTCCCGTAAAAAAAACGGGTGTTTTCGGGTTTTTCAACAGACATATATTATGTACTATTTCCTGTTATATGAATCTCCCTCTTGTTAAAATAATGTATTTTTTGTTGTTGTTGTAAGTATAGTGTTTAAATTTTTAGATACACAATTCAATAGTATATTGAGGAAATCTATAATTGGTTTCTCAGTTACGTAAATTACACATGTATGAATGAACCACATTATAAACGGTTGATTTCCCGAAAATAAAATAAATAATTAAATAATGCTCAGTGAAAAGGTCTAAACATTTAATCTTATGGTTTATTATTTATTTATTTTATTATTTTAGCGACGATATAAAATAATTCTACAAAAAAATATATAATATATTGTATTTCTTAGTCCTCCTCACTAGGAAATCTATTATATAAGACTAAAGTTATTTACTACTTAGTTAAAAATACAAAATGCCAATAAAAGCTTTCCAAGGCAACAACTGTTATTTTAAAACGAAAAGAAATAGAGCCCAGGCTACGACAATAAAAACAGATTAAAAATACAATTTGAATATTATCAAACAATCACTTTCATTATCGTTGCCATCATCAAGTCGTTAAAACGTATTTATTTCTAATTAAAAATCCGGCCTTAAAATGGCTTCAAATCTAGGTCACAAACTATGTAGTTAAGATAAAAATTCTCGACACCAGATTAAAGAAACAATGAAAAAAGTTCAGCGCGAATATCTTCTTTATTCAGGCGAGCAATGGCGCGGAAAAATAATTCCCGCTGTCATTTTTCCCGCCCTTTCACTGCTGACAGTTGGGCGACTAGGGCGCCTCTGGCGGCGATACATAAAGGTCACTTCGGACTTCGCGGAATGAAAATGTATTTCAATGGATGAAAGTGAGTTTTTAATTGGACGCAAACAATATATTAAGAAAAAGAAAAGTTAATATAGATTTAGAAAGACTAGGGTTTGGTCTTGTTTAAGCATTATTAAGCATTATTGAAAACGAAATATTTCATGTTGATTTAGAAATTTAGATGTTTGTTTGAAACGAAAATTGATAATATTACAGATATCAGTTTCATTTTGCAAAATTCTTTCTTTTTTTGGCCTTTTTGAAATGAAAGCGATTGTATTTTTAACTGAACGTTTTAATGTAAAATTATAAAATATGGTAAAGAAAGCATCAATATTATCAATTATTTTCTTTCTTAGGACAAATACACTGGGTTTTAGTTTGTCATAAGACGTTGTCAAAACTTTTTTAATATAATTTTTATTCGTTTTCAACGGAAATTGACAATTTCTGCTTTCAAAATTAATTTAATAAGAAAACTTTAGCATTGTAGAAATGGTCGATATTACAGTCCCGTTTACAGGGAACCGGTTCCTTTGGTGTCATTGGAACCGTAAATATTATTTATTTGGGGAGCCAGTTATTTTTTTGTAACTGGTTCCTTTTGGAATATTACTATTAGGTATTCAAAAATGAAAAAAAAAATAATTGTAAATTCGTAAAAAAAGGACAAAACATTTTGATGTTTTGAAGATCCGATCCCTTATTTCAGAATTTCTGCGGTCAGATTTCAGTTCTAGATAACTAGATAAATAACCGGTTCCATATCGGTCTCCGGTCACCTGAACCGCAGTAACAACCAATTTCAGCGATCTCTCCATAACAAAATACAGACAAACATAGTATTTTCTTCACTTAATATTGACTCTGTCATTTCTATGACGAGCTCTGGTGCTTTATACTATTATTTTAACTAATAAGTAAGGTGAAGGGGTGGGGTGGAAAGGAGATTGAAAAGAGGACGGTTGATCTGACTTAGAGTATCTACTACTCCGAATCGTTTTTCACTCGGCATACCGCTTGAAGTCCCGAAAACCTTTCTGGATGGAATGAGAGAGGCTCCTCCGATTACCGCTCACCCTACAAGCTAGGTGGAAACTTGATTGGCATTCAGGACCCCACTGAGAGACAGTCTGGGTTCTCATTGTCTCATAAACGCGCATCCGGTGGAACATGTAGAAAATGAATGCCCGTTCGAATTCCCTGGCGGGATTGACGAAGTCCACAGAGCAGCGACCCGTGAGAGCCTAGATTGACTCACAGACCTAGATGTCCCCCTCTGACCCCCACCATACGAAAGAAGAAGTATCCCAATATTTAATCCCAAATATTCATAATACAACAAAACCATTAGTCTATCAGTAAAGATCCAATACCTCAAAACTCCTAAAAATAAAACCTGTTAATCGCTTTGTACACCAATCTCTATAAATGAACGAAAGCAAATAATAAACCCGTCAATTACGCCTTTATCTCTTAAAACAGGCTTCGTGGTTCGTTGTGGCTTGATTAGTGAAAAAATAATCTGGTTTTGTTGTGGACTAATAATAATAAGGTAGTGGAACAGAGAAAAGAGAAAGGCAGAAGGTTGAGTAAAGTAAAATACTACGTATTAATTTTTTTATAAGAAAAGCTCTCTTTTTAACTTTTGAAGGTTATTCCCATCAATAAAGAAGAAATTGAAGAAGAAGACAATCATAATAATCTAAAATAAAATATGAAAATGAACAAGGCACAGAAAAATAATAAAACATCGACTGGAGAGGTTTAGGTTAGTGAGTCTCCTTTATCCAGTCTCTCCCGATTCGGCCAGCTAGGTAGTAGGTAGGCAAACGCATTCGCCACCAAGACCTAGATAAACCTCACCGGTATATGCAGAGAGTTGAGAGTCTACCGGAGATGCCTGGCTCTTCCATAAAGAATACATTTGTGCTCATGTCTGGCTGTCCATGGCAGTGGCGAAAGGGAGGGAGGAGGGGGCGGTCCGCCCCGGGTGCCAAGCACCAAAGGGTGACAACTCTCTCTTGGAGATTTTACGATTGAGGCACCATTTGGAAGCCTCCAACATTTCTGCCCAAGAAGCGGATCAATGGGCTACATAGTAGCTTCTCAGATTCACTGTAAAATGGGGCTATTCTGAGTCTGATCCAAGTTTAGCGCTATGTCTTAGATTTTTTTTAGCAATTTGTTTCTCAGTGGCTTCATTTGAAAGAAGCTTTTCAAAGTTAAAATTAAAATAAATCTTACTTAAGTTCCACAATGAGCCAAGCACGTCTAACCAATCTTTCGATTTTATCAATTAGAAGAAACAGGGAAATCAATTTTGACAATGTGATTGAATATTTTAGTAAAATAAAGTCTCGTAAGCACGTTTAGTTTATTTAAGGTAGAGGTGCTCAATACAAAACCGCCCGGGGTGCGAATCTACCCTACGCCGCCACTGGTCCATGGAATCCCAAACATTATTCTCCAGTACCACATTTCGAGGACGTCTATGCGCTTTCTTTCTGGCTCTAATGCCTTTTTCTGACCTGACAAGTAGTAAGTCGAGTGGCGAGTAACTCGCTACTTGACTCACCAAAAAGTGTTCGCACTGCTGTCAAGTATAGTTTATTAGTAAGCGACGCGAAGCTGATTGTAATGCTTGTTTTAGAAGAGGTGGAACGATAAATTAGTGAGATGAAAATAAAAATAAACTACGGTCACGAAAATAGATTAATAGCCGCAAATATAAAGAATTTTAGAGTAGCATTTTCGCTCCAACGGGACGACATAATGCGCGTGTCTGCGTCTACCAATGAACATCTGCATGAACTGACGCTTGGAGGGGGACTCTACTCGTCGAAAAAATAGAACCAAATGGATTCAACCTACTAAAGAGCTGACTAGCCTACTCTAATAAAATTTTGGTGTTCGGAGACGTTTAGTTACTAATATATTCGCTACTCGACTAAAATACTCGTACTCTCCTAGTCAGAACAAGGCATAAGTGTCCATGTTTATAGAAACACGAACAAGCAAAAAAAAAACTAAAGATTTTAATGATATTTTCATTTAATATTTTCTTGGGTATAAGGCACAGAAAATACTCAAATGATTGATTTACCGTGAACAATCTAGGAAAAGCATTTTTTCTGAGTCTACACTCTAGTCAAGTATATTAACTTAACACTGAGTGCGTACGTTGAATATATTCAGATAAAAAGTTATAAAATGTAACATTTCCCTAGGGCAGAAGGTTTGTGAACGAAATGTTGGCAAATTCATTCAAAATTTCAAATCATTTAAGGCCCAGTTGTTTCGCAGAAATTCAAATATAACATTGTAATCGATTGGCCATTCAGTGCCATTGTGCCTTAATAACTTTTGAATGACCTCGTTAAACACCAATTATATAAAATTGTAATAAGCTGACAAACTCAACAACATGATAGTGTTTGCTGATGACAATTTGTTCAAAAGCTGAAACAGACTTAGCATTAGCATTTAACGGGAAACTTTCAGATATCAAAAAAAACAAAATGGCCATTTGATGACAATGTTACATTTGAATTTCTGTGAAACAACTGAGCCTTAGTGACAATTTCACCACCATATATTTTTTTATGAGTGCCAGTTGATCGCAGCCAGTGACTACGGCATCCTAATGTGTCTTGTGAGGCCGAAGAGTACTGGGAGGGGAAGGAGATGGGACAGAGGGTTATGGATACCTAGCTAATCCGATATGGTCACCAAACCCTGCTAAAGTCATTTCAAGCAAAGCTTTAATTCTAAATGGTCTTTCACCAGGACGATATGATAGTATCTACAGCTCTGGAACGTGCCGCAAGTACACTATAAATGTTATTTTGTATGAATTAAATGTGAAACCATACAATTTAATTAAGTAAAATTGTCTGATCCCAAATTGCTATGAAAAGCGGTACATTTAAATCCAACCTATTGTAAAACATTTTTCTTTACAGCACTTCAAAAAAACATTATGCCACTAAAAACTTGTAACATTTAGTTAACAAACATTAATCAAAATTAGCAAAAAGTTAAAAGATTTTTTTGGAAAAAAAAAACGATATTCAAAATACTTCGTTAAATGTGTGACAATTAAATAAAACAAAAATTAAATTCTCTATGCTGTTCTCAAATTGGTGACCACATAAAAGCTGACGCGGAAAACGTAAAAAAAATCACTCCCCAATTAAAAGCACGCACCGTTATAACAATACAATTCATTTTTAGAATTTGGTTTAAATTTATTTTCAGAAATAATAAACGGAGCCCTAAAAATCATACGTTCTCTTTTAACGGGTAGAAAATAAAACACAAAGCTGTATCTAATATTAATTTATTCTCAAGATATGTATATTTAAGTAACCAAGGATGGTCTTTTCTTTTGATATTATGTGGAAGTACGTTTTTTAAATAACTCGCTATTTATCCCGCATAACCATCAAGCACCCATCGTTTCGATAAGACAATGAGTTTTATCGTAGTTCGTCTGTATTTTTGTTATTTTCAAGATTTAGTTCAGGAGAACCACTACCCTTATTATAATATCATCCTAGCGGATGTTAACAAGCTTTTACAAAAAAAACTAGTATACAGGGTATCAAATGACATACTCTTACTTGACTTTCTTAAAGTGATTCTTCTCATTATTCATTTTATATTTATTTTCTTAAAACTAAAAACATAAAAAACAATTGGTTTTGGGTAGTTATGGGAAGGGTGAGGGTTGTTCGGTTACTCGGCTGAGTGAACAATGACGACATGTAAAAGAAAAAAAATGTTTTTTGATTCTGAAGAAAAAAAGGACAATAAACGGATCAAAAAAGTTGCCCGAGACCACAATTTTGTTTACATTTTTTTAATTTTTTTTTTTTTATTTAAGTCTATTAAGGAAACATACAGTGTAAAAGATCATTTAACATAAGATAGTGAACATAATATCAACCAATTAAGTTCCATTAATACATTTTTGTTGTGATTACTGATTAGGAAGTAATTAATTACAAGTTATAAAAGTATATAGTTTAAGTGAAAAAATTTTAAAAAGAAAATAATAAACAATATAGAAGTACAATAATATAATAAACAATGCATTGTTTTGATTTAAGTACATTGTAAAGTTAATTTGAATTTAAAAGATTTAAGGGTACAGTGGAAAATGTCAATATCGCTTAAGGCATTATACGATTTGCAGATACGCCCGAGTAAGGAGTTTTGTGCGTATTTCGATTTAAAATGTTGTATATAAAATAAGGTATTCGATCTGGTATTGCGTTCAGGGCAACGAAATGCAATATTTTCTAATAGGGCTGGGGAGTCAATGAGGCACTCCACAACTTTGTACAGAAACAGTACGTCAGAATTTTTTTTTCAAAATTTCAAATAATGTCAGGAATTACTGGTTAAAGTGAGTCAAATACGTCCGTTAACACCCTGTACTAGTTAGCTTGGTACCTATTTATATTATATCCATCAATTACCTTATAATATATTTATATAACTACTGTTAACACATCGTATTTTATTTCCAATAAAACAATAGTGCGAAATAAGTTGTTAAAATGGTTTATTTGGTAATATTTAAAAAAGTGTTTTAATGTGACAGATTGAGATAACTTACTCAAGTTAAAAGCTTCAGAAGAATTAATTTATTATATTACGTAAAACCTAAAATAATATTCAGATTTCCCATTAAAAAGTTGTGTTTTCTTTGAAGGCCTTTTAGGCGTTTAACGGGGAAGTATCCGACCGAGTTCCAGCACTTGTCTGGGTATTTTTTCTTCTAAAAATTAAAAGTTTATCTTCGGACCCATTCTTATTCCAGGAAATTGCTATTATATTTTCTCTTCTAACTTTTACGGTAATCCACTTTTATTAAATCAGGCTCGTAATTGAACACTTTCTTTTGGCTGTCACATTCATTAGGATCTCTAACTAAATCTTTTGCCCGTAAGCATTGAATCTTCGTAATTTTGTACTGAGATATTTAATGATTTCAGAAAAACCGTAATAATATAACATTTAACATTACAGTTAATTTATATATACCTACATGTTGTATCGCCATATTTAACCACTGGAGAGATTTCGGACCGTTTTTATTTTTCTGCGATTGATATCGGTCCAAAATTGGACCACATTTTCCTACCATTCGTAAAACATTTATTGTAATTATTTGAAAAATTTTCATGGCCAGCAATTTAGTCTATCAAAGAGTTGATTAAATAGACTTTATATTTACGGCCTTATCGATTGTCTTTGAATCCTTCTAGAATAAATTTTGGCGGTTGGAAAGCTTCAGTTCTACAAATGCACTTTAAAATAATTTACAAACCAAACTTTTGATTTGATGTACACAATGTACACATATAAAAAAATGGTTTTCTAGTATATATTTGCATCTGTGGTTATCAAACAGGCCATAGAGAATATAAAAACGTAGATCAATATTCAATATAGATATTTAAAATATCCACTAGCGGCAATTTCAAATCTTCAAGTCACTAAAGGGCAAATTTCACGTATTTATAAAGTTAAAGATTTTTTAATAATTTTTCTATTAATCTTAAAAATGTAGGATAATTAGTCAAATATAGTTGAATTCATTGGCTGTATAGCAGTATAATTTGTTTATATGTTTACATACACAAATGTAAAGTAATGATTTTTTTAATGTGGGCGGGAAATTTTCAAAATTAATTTATAAAAGTATCGCTGCAGTTTTATTTTAATTTACATTTCATCTAGCTATATTTCGATTTTATTTATAATTTTTCCTAAAAAACTAAGACTTTTTGTAATATTAATTACCTACTTTTTTATTTTAAAATCTTCAAAAATGGAAATTTAAAAAAAATTTAATACCCAAGCACAGGCTTTTCATTTGTGGATTTTTGTATTTATACTTATTCTTTTAGATTTCCGTGTATTTTATAACTGTTCCAAGGTAACGAAAATTAAAAAGAAACAAATTCGATTTTAAACATAAAAAACTAACATGATAGACTTATTTTGAGATAATATGTACCCCCCTTTTAACCAACATTTCTGACAGTGTTACAGTGTCCGAAACGTTGGCTAACAAGGAGGTAGAGCAACACGACGTAATCTCCCAAAAATAAAATAAATCTGCAATAGTTTTTGAAAATCTGAAATTATGTCTAAGAAATTCGATGTTTGAAGCGTAATTAAACAATTTTTTTAGGTAAAGATATTATTAAGATTATTTATAAAATTTTAGTTTATCAGTTAAAAAAATTATATGAATATTAGAAGAGCCTATATAAAATATAGTCTAATGATGGAAGTGCCTATGTCAATTTCGTAAATCGCTCTCTAATGAAGATTGTTTATCGATTCTTTGGCGTCGAAAACGAAAAAGCCGAAACAATATATTGGCTTCTACATTAGGTAGGTCTCAACTTACGGTAGGTCACGTAGAGCAACTGGCAATGGAAATTATATAAGGGACGTTTTACAATACTTTATGGTAATTTAAAAAAAAATCACTGAACCAACCAAGAAATTTTTTTTTTTAACATCGTCGGATCTGCCGGATCTGCCGGATCTGCCGGATCTGCCCTGATGATGGACACTGCAACGCTGTCCGAAACGTCAGCTAAAGAAGGAGGTAGCGCAACACGGCATAATACCCCAAAAACAAACAATGAAAAAAAAAAAAAAAAAAAAAACAAGAAATAATTGTTTGCAACGTTTGCATAAACTACAATAAAAATATATGAATTTGTTTTAGACCACTTTAAATTTTAATTAAACTCTACTGGTTTCGGAAGGAGAATATTAATACTAACCTATGATATAAAATACTGACAGATATATACAAAAAAGATTGGTGTTTGAGTGAGAGGTTAACAGAGGGGGAGGGGTAATTGCGGAAAATCCGGCAATAACAGAGCGGTTTATTGGAAATATATCTAGAATGGGACTAAACGATAAATTAATTTGGTTATTATTTAGGGATTTTTAAATTTCAAGTGCTTCCAAGTTATCTAATTTTTTGCTTTTATTATTACGGTGAAGAATTTTAACTCCTGTGTCCTTATTATCAATTAAAATTTAAAGTGGTCTAAAACAAATTTATATATTTTTATTGTAAATTATAGCGAGCCACAAAGTCAATGCTTATTACTTATTACGAATATGTAAGAAATATAAACATTTCATTTTACCAAATGTGAAAGCTCCATGGGCGTATAAAAAAGTTAATCAAATATTGAAACTGGTGTTTCGTGAAGTCTCATTCAAAACAAAGAGTCTTTTGTTTTATTTTCAAGAAGAGTAGCATAGAAAACTACTGCAGTGCTACTAAATAGTTCACGGAGGGTTTTCTGGTTTTGCAGCCCTCATGAGAAACCGGGTGGAAAAATTAAACTCTCATGTGCCCGGGGTAAAATATATGTTCTGCGCGTCGCACTAACCTCCTAAAACCAAAACTATGAATTTATTTATAAAATTTCATGTTTTATAAATAATCTTTTTCTTTCCGAAAAAATACAAAATACCTGCTTATCTAATCATAAAATATAAAAATGAATGTTTTTATCTGTCCCTTATCCACTCGAACACTTTTTGCCACATTACGGCACAATTTCCAAAGCCTCGGATTGCTTTGCTGCCACAATGTGGCAAATATTCTCCAGATTCTTCAAAATGTTTTAAAATTAACGATTTTATTATTTTCCCTAACTTTCAGTGCATTATACATATTTAGAGGAAATCGTCATAAAATATTGTTTTTATTTAGAAAAAAATACTTAGGTATTCAGCCTTACAAAAATACAAATCAGAATACATACTTTCACTAATATTTATGAAAACAAAATGAAACAAATATTTTGCATGTAAGAGAGGGAGATATACTTTCTCTTTCTCTTTTGTTTACCTCATAATTTTTGTCTGTACTGTTATTTAGTTTAAATGTTATTGTCCTGATGAAGATGGAGATCAACCGAAACCGGTCGACGTGTATAAATAACAATAAATTGGTTTTAAGCAAAGAATTTATTTTATTTTGGATAATGTCAAAGCCGTGTCAAAGTGTTTGCTTTCTTCAATTACTGTTATGTTTGGAGTGCTGCAGGGAACCCTCTTTGGACCACTACTATTTAATATTTATATTAATGATGAAGTAAAGAGCTTCTTTGACTCCTCAACCATTACTTCATACAGACTATTGTTAGCAACGTATTTGAATATTGCCACCAGAGGTACTGCTAGCGCCTCTGGCGGCCAACTGGGAAACTACTACTGCCCCTGCGTCGGTAAAGAAGGGATTGACACCGTGGGTTTGCAACACTGCTCGGACCTGCAACGGACACAGCTACCAACTCCCCGAACGGAAGGCAACGGCTGGGGCTGGAATTTGAATGGCGAGATTTAGTCTTGTCGAGATTGGATATTATTATTGTCAATTGCCGTGGAGACAATATATTTCATTATAAACATCTACTTAGCGTTTCATTATTGCTAACATCAGAAGTGGGATTCGTAAAAGCAAGTGTCAGCTTTCATTTCATTCGCCTGACTTTGTTGTGTAAACATACGGCCGCCATTACGGATTACGGCGTCGGTCGAGTTTTTGTTTGTTTTGATACCGGTGATTTTATTACCTGTTAACAATTTGTGTATCAGCGTGAAATATTTGGACTTCTATTGTGAATTTACGTAAAAATGCCGCGTAATTTCTGTGATGACAGATGTATGCGCTTGATGACGAAGAAATTCGTGGGGTGGAATTATTTTCCCGCGAAATTGCGCATTGATGAATGCATCATTGAAGATTTTAATATGGTGCTTGAAAATTCTTCTGTGATTCAATGGATTTGCCGAGAAGACTTTTCCCTTTCGTATTTAACCTCGTGAGTCTAACTTGATCGAAGACATTAACAAATAATGTCAACATGGCTGTCAAACAAAGTCGCTGGCTTGTGTGCCGGGCGCGTGGCCTAAAATCTGAAATACGAAGTGACTCGAGGAAGGTGACTTGATGGCCAGCAGGGAGAAGATGGATAACTCTTGATAGCCGTTTGGCGGAATGTTCGAAACCTCAAAATGTCTCGAAATTATGATGCTCAAAGTTGATACTGCGTTGACAGAGTCTGATCTTGGTGCTAAAAAGCTTACCTAGCTGCTAAAAGGATGACCAATTCGGTGATTTAACTATGGACATCGCAGATGCCATGCAAAAACTAAAAGGAAATACGTGTGCGAAAATTAAAAGCCCTTTTATATATGGCGAAAAGGAGTTGCACTTATGTCGACTATAGTGTCGAGTCACAATCATGTCGACTATCTAAGTCGAAATCCTGAGTTATGATTCAAAGTGGTTTGAAATGGTTCGGAGATAAACGAAGTGATTCGAGATTGTTTGAAATGATTCAGAGATAATCGAAATGAATCGAGGTTGTTTGAAAGATATTCGAAATGGTTAAACATCTAGAAATTTCAGGTGTGTTGTTTTTTTTGGATTCATCACAATGTGAGTAAACATGAAGGTGTTTATCAGACACTGGCTGCCGTCCGGGACAAATACTGGTTTCCGTGGGTGAGGAATGTTATTACAAAATATGTGACAAACGATTCTAAATGTTTGGATGGAAAAAGTGATACTGGCTGATGTAATATGTAAGCCCGGGATTTTATAAAATGGAGATATGTTTTGCTGTTGCATTGAGCATGTAGATCGATTTATTATGATCTTTCGTGAAGAGTGTGGACAGAATGCAGCATGTTATTGCTCTCCAGGATGGCTTCACGAAAAACTGTCGATTGGAAGCGATGGCAGAAACAAATACGAAAGGTGTCATCTAGACGCTTTCGGCGATGGTGTACCTTTATGGAGTGCCATGGAAGCTTTTGATAAGTATCAAAGGCGGCAGATGAAATGGTTCAACTCGAACCGATTCATAATCGAGAGACGGACCTTATGGTCGTACGTGCTGAGACACGGAAGCTTTTGATAAGTATCAAAGGCGGCAGATGAAACGGTTCAACTCGAACCGATTCATAATTGAATGGCAGACCTTATGGTTATACGTGCTGAGACACGGGTGCTTTTGATGAGTATCAAAGGCGGCAGATGAAACGGTTCAACTCGAACCGATTCATAATTGAATGGCAGACCTTATGGTTATACGTGCTGAGACACGGGTGCTTTTGATGAGTATCAAAGGCGGTAGATGAAATAGTTCAACTCGAACCGATTCATAATCTCACGTTGGCTGGTGGGAGGCAGAACCTTCGGGTTATTCGTGCTGAAGCAGCACGGTGTATGTAAACAATCTCACGTTGACTGGTGAGAGGCAGAACATTCTTGTTATTCGTGCTGAAGCAGCACGGTGTATATAAATAATCTCACATTGGCTGGTGAGAGGCAGAACTTTCGGGTTATTTGTGCTGAAGCAGCACGGTGTATATAAATAATCTCACGATGACTAGTGAGAGGCAGAAAATTCTTGTTATTCGTGCTGAAGAAGCACGGTGTATATAAATAATCTCACACTGGCTGGTGAGAGGCAGAAGCAGTTATACGTGACAAAGCACGGTGTTGATAAATAATCTCACGTTGGCTGGTGAGAGGCATAACCTCCGGGTTATTTGTGCTGAAGCACGGTGTGGCTAAATACTCTCACGTTGGCTGGTGAGAGGCAGGACTTCAACGTCGAACATGTTGAGTCATGGGAACTTTTTGATGAATATCCAAAGGTGGCAGATGAAACGTTTCCACTCGAAACGATTCATGAAACCCTCATGTCGTGTTGGCGACATGGCGATCAGGATCTCCAAAGGAATTCCTGGATGCAAAAAGGTTAAAAGACTGGATTCGAAGCTTGCCTTATAATGTGGTTGAAGTTTTGCTGAACGATCGTCGAAGTGTTGGGTACCAGACCCAACGGAAGCACTCGTATAAGAGTGACGGTAACATATTTATGAAAATATGAGGAAATGGACAGCTGAAAAAATTTCTGTAATGGTCAGGAAGGGCGAACAGTGTGATCTGATTGTCATTAACATTGTAGGGTTGAAGAAATTTCAACCCATCTAATTAATTTTTTTTATTTTTAATTTTTAGCTTCCTGCTTTGAGGTCAAAGCAGTGGTCAGTATGGCCGTGTTAGCAACGTATTTGAATATTGCCACCAGAGGTACTGCTAGCGCCTCTGGCGGCCAACTGGGAAACTACTACTGCCCCTGCGTCGGTAAAGAAGGGATTGACACCGTGGGTTTGCAACACTGCTCGGACCTGCAACGGACACAGCTACCAACTCCCCGAACGGAAGGCAACGGCTGGGGCTGGAATTTGAATGGCGAGATTTAGTCTTGTCGAGATTGGATATTATTATTGTCAATTGCCGTGGAGACAATATATTTCATTATAAACATCTACTTAGCGTTTCATTATTGCTAACACTATATTAGATTTGTATATCGTGTAAGAACACAAATGATCGCTACAAATAACTGAAAGACATAGATGAAATAAAAATTAAAACTTATCCCCTGCTTGACGATCATACGCATTAATACACTCCGAAAACTGAATTACTCTTCCAACAGAACAGCAATTCAGTAAAGAGTGCGGCAAGGATCCCTTTTTGGACCACTACTATTTAAAATTTACGTTAATGATGAAGTAAAGAGCTTCTTTGAGTTCACGACCTTTACTTCATACAGACTATATGAGATTTGGGTATTATGGAAAGACAAGAAAGACAAAACAGATGAAACAATAAATAAATCTTACCTCCTGCTTGACGATCGTACGCATTAATACACTCCGAGGTCTGAAACTGGCTGACCAGCGCGGTCTTGCCCACGCCAGAAGAGCCCATGACGGCCACGCGAAAGGCGGGGGCCCGGCCGCGAGGACCCCCGGGTGGGCCCCCTTCGGCGTCCTCGGCGTGTCCCTGGCTCGGTGGAGGCGCCTGGTTGCCCGGAGACTGGGGTGCTAGGCTATTGGAGCGCGAGCGCCGGCGGCGGAATGAGTCCCCGCGGTTGACGATACCTGAAACAAAGTAATTAGATTCATGGAAACGTAGAGTGTAAATTTAAATTCTATAATATGATTGTTCTATGTATTGTATATGTTTTCTATGGTGCTATAATTCTATATACATTTTTATATAGTGATATTTACTTTGTGTAGTATCCCTGAATGACACTTAAATTCAGTTGAATTTGACATTAGGCTTATTAGAGCTTACGTCAAGTTCCGACAGATGTCCAGGAGCAGAGTAGGTATACCCGGGCAGTATAGCCGGTCGTGAGACCCAGAAGTATAATATATTTAAAATATAATTAATAAACCAGTTTGTAACAAGGGCCAATTATTCTTGAAGAGCCCCAACACAATTATTAATGTATGACTGTGGTAGGTAGACATAACAACTGGCGCAGCCAGTAACTGAAAATAAATCCTGATGTGAAGTTTCCATAAAAGTCGGATGATTAGTAATTTTTTAAGGAATCGGATAAACATTAAAAATAAATACGAGGTGCAACAGTACGTACCCGAAGGATTTTGACCAGTGATTTCCAAGAATATTTGTAAAAAATACGATATCGCTTTGAGGTTTAATTTAATAATATTGTTTTCTCTCTGTTAGTTACCCTCGACCAGTCTCTCCTGATCCGGCCCGCCACGCAGTAGGTGGGCAAACGCATTCGTCACCAAGATCTAGACAAAATTCATGAACCCGGACACCTCTGTTAAGTCACCAAACGTAGCGAACCACTTGGGGTGACCTATGATAGAGGTTTTGGTTATCTAATGAATGGTTCCTGGTGCGGCGGTACCTACACAAGCCTCACAAAATGAAAAATAAAATTGTAAACGAATTAAAATTGTACCGCTAGCGCTGGTCGAAAAGACCTTTTCCAAAATTTGAGACTTGTTGGCGTTTGAAATTAAATTTTTTGATTGATGACAGTTGCGAAAATATGTCTTCACTTTCGTTATATTTCCTTTACGACGTGGTATTTCTTTTGGATTTGCAAAAAATCCTTACCAAAGAAACATTTCGGTGGATGATTTTAGTTTTTCCCTGACGATGCGAGGCATTTAATGAGTTTCTTGAAGAACTACTCTAGAAGCAATTTCACTTCACATGGGTGTTTTTTCTTACAGTGTCATTACTTCTTAATGATGATTTTAGGAAGCCTATTTGAGAGTTTCCCAAATGAACCGGGCGAATCCAATCCATTTTTTTTGGAAAACTTGGGATGCTAAAGAAGGTGGGAGAGGGGAAGGGAAAATTAGCTTCATACACGAAGCCCTCGGGAAAACAATTTTCCTTAAGACCTATGTCACCTTTGAGGATCCTGTGTGGAGAGTCTTTCTAGGGAAAAGAATGAGAGAAAGTTCTGTGAAGATAAAGCGGGTATAAAGGGGTGGGTAGGAATCTGTGATTCAATGTAATCTTGAGTGACAGACGTATGAATCCATTCCCATCACTATGGTACAAGGCGATACGTCGAAAGAGTCCGGCTAGAGAGGTAAATAGGTGTCTTCAAAAAGGCTCTCCTGTGGGCAAATGCAAGTGCCGCCAAGACCTAGACAAACCTCACCCCATTAACGTACCGAACCACTTGGGGTGACCTACAGCAGGGGAGTTGATAATCCAGTAAATGGTTCCCGGGGCGGTGGTACCCATATCCGGCTCCCAACGAAAAAGGTAGCTGCCAATAATATGCAAAAAACATTAGTCGAAGATAATATTGTTAATTCTGAAATTTGATATAGGACGCAAGAATTGGATAAAGCGTATGTCCCGGTTAGACGTGAGGTTTTGGGTTCGTGTCCCAGTTCCGACCATTATCTTTTATTATTTTTCTGTGTCTTGTTCATTTTCATATTTAAAAAATTAAATTATTATTGTTATCTCCTTCTTCAAATAAAAAAAAATTTGCCATTTCAAGTAAAGATTTTATTTTTGAATACCTATATATCAGGGAGAAAATAATACAATTTTCCACTCAGGTTAGTGGCACAAATGTGCCTACAAATAAATATGTTTACTTAAATAAATTCTTCGTGTGTAAAAAATACCGTTTTTAAAGTTAAAGTTTGTTTATCGTTATATACTTAAAATTATTATTGAGGACGAAAATAAGGTACAAAGGAATAAAAACACAATTAATTTTCTTTTTCTTTGTTTGAAACATTTACAGTTAACATTTACATGAGTGTTCAAAATTATTACATTGGGATGTGCAAAAATATTAACACTCAAATTTAAAATGTCCACAGCATGCGTAAATCAAGGTTTAATTGTTACTAGGTAGGTATGCCACTAGTGAAATAACAGAAATAATATTAGGCAAAATAAAATATAAAACATAGTAAGTTTACAGTATATAGAGAAAGAAAAGATAGTAAGAAAAAACATAAATAAAAAGAATAAAGCATGATAAAGCATTACGTATTTTTTAGTTCAAATACTTCAATTTACCTTGACGTCATATTAGCTTATAGCTACTAAATTTAACACATGTCATATTAACGCAATTATATTTTTGGGATCTTATGCCGTGCTTGCTCCTTCTTTAGCCAACGTTTCGTATAGCATTTCAGTAGCCATAATCATTTATAATGTGAAGATTGTGGTGAAGTGTATGTTTATGTATGTTATAGAGATACCACACGGAGAAAAATGTTATTCGAAAAAACGATAATTTTAATAGTAAAAACGGTTAAAAATGGGACTGAAGTTCTTACGAACAAATTAATAGTGTTGCAATGTTTATTGGCGGGAAAATGTAAGAATAATTTGTTGGTATACGTACGAAATTACGTATACCAACAAATTATTCTTACACGTTCCCGCCAATAAACATTGAAACCCTGTTAATTTGTTCGTAAGAACTTAAGTCCCGTTTTTAACCGTTTTTACTATTAAAATGATCGTTTTTTCGAATAACATTTTTCTCCGTGCACGATACCCTTTTAGGGCATGTAGGTATTTCAGTTTAAATATTAATAAAATTTTTGTGGTTTCCCGTGTTTAGTTTTGGTGTAGCCATAAAGCACCGTTAAGGTTGGCCCCGTCGTCTCTATTAATATTAATGGTGTTTTTGTGGAAATCAATTGCCTCCGCAATTAGCCGTGCTGGATGTGTTTTTAAAAGCATGTCAAATTATTTTGTGTATTTCTTGGGCATTTACTATTTAACAATTTCTAGACATTAGTTTAGAAGAGTTTTATTCGCAATGTACATTTGTTTCGTAATGTTATTAATTTGCTACCGGTTTAGACACACATCAATTCAATACAATTAAACAAACAAAAAATGTTTAATAAAAAAATAATGACACTCGGTAAGTCACCCTAGTTGACTATGTTTCCTTGTTATTTCAACTCCTCCTACCGCACTTCCCACCAAATCACCGCTTCCACTACACTCACTTAATAATACCTAATCATTTCAGTACTTGTACTTTGAAACCGGTTTGATAATTGTGAATAAACCCTTCGAAACAAAAGGTCGTATTATGTTTTTAAATTATTATTTTTCTTTTCTGGTTCACTCTACTTGAATATATTTAAAGTTATTTCGATAATTAACATATTAATTCAAATGTCACTATATATTTATATTATACACACAAGCAGTGAGGAGAAATTTCTCTAGAACGACCTAGATTTATAGTTGGAATAAAATTACGAGTCAAAGCAAAGATTTTACCGCACTGCTACTGAGTTCTTATTTGCTTTCATTTTGAAATGTACCTACATATCCCCGTTTAATATTAATGTATTCTCCTGTGCTCGAGTTGGGCAAGATTGGTTTGTTGACTTTTTGTATTAATAACATTAATACTTTTCTGAAAATCAATATCTACTCTAGTCGCAATTGCTGCATTGAAAATAGCGAATTTTACGAGGAAATTACAATCTATTCCCTGTTATACATGCACATTAATGAACATGAAATGTAAATTTCTTCTTTGAGCGTAGAATTAATTAACGTAAAAGTCTTTTAAATGTTTATTGAACATGAATATTATAGTTCATTTAAAACAATGTTAGGTACTCTCAGTATCACCCTGGTTAAAAGAAACAATTCCGAATTGAATCGTTATGTGAATGGCTTAAGTCGTTGTTGGTGACCAGATCTGAACATACAGGTACTTTTTTACATTAGTTCCACGCAGGAGGCCCTAAGTAAAATAATTCCCCCCTCCCAGGGCCTATGACATCTTTGGGGATGCTGTGTGGAGGGTTTTTTAAAGGAAAGGAAAGAGAGAAAGATCTGGGAAGGAAAAAGTATGTGGGGTGGGTAGGAATCTGGAGATCAGCATGTCGAATCCATCCCTCCCCTCATGCGGTGTGAGACACATTTAAAAAAAAAAAAAATTATTGTAAATTTAAAAGTACAGAATAATAAAATGTTACATAACATTCATTAACCATTTTAAATACCCAATTAGTAGAGAAATAATCTCGGATCTAACTGGGGAGATAGTCTATTACTACTACATATTTGGAAATAATAAAGTTACAACATAATGCTGATAAATAGTATATATATAGTTACAAAAATAATGTTTGAAATATGCTGCAGGCAAGCAATGCATCTATTCGAATAATACCATTACGGCCTCCCTCCTATAATATGGTTCTCTTCAAGGCCCAGATTTACTCTTTCCTTTCCACAAAAATTCCCTCCACGCAGTATCCCCAAATATGAGGGAAATTATTTACCTCAGTGTGGCCATTTAAATTATTAAAAAAAACATTTATAACTGACCCCATAAATATTTATACGTACCATGTAGAATTACCTTTGATTATTTACATTTTCGACCAAAAATAAAATTTTCCGATAATTATTTTGAATATGATTGTGGTAAAAATTATATTTGTGGAAATTAAATTTTTAATTGTTGATGTTGAAAGCGGTTGTAGCAATTAAAATTCCTACAAAAACTGCGATTCGTCCCAACTCCAATTCGATTTGAAAAGCGTGTATGGTTACCGCCGCCCCAGAAACCATTTATTGGATAACCAACAACTCTGCCATAGCTTATCCCAAATGGTTCGCTACGTTTGGTGATTTAGCATGGGTGCCCGGGTTCATAGGGTAAGTTTTGTCTAGGTCTTGTCGGTGAATGCGTTTGCCTATCTACTGTATGGCAAACCGAATCCGGAGAGACTGGTTGAGGTAGACCTAACCAGACTCTCTCAACTCATTGCCGTGTACCGCAGAGGGAGGGATGGATTCATACTTCCTTTCCTTCTGGAGACATTTTAAACCACCCCTCATACTTCTTCTTTCCCTCCACACAGCATCCCAAAGATCACTTTTTTTAGAGGGATTTTTTTTTCAGGGCCTCGTGTGTGGAGCTAATTTTAACAAAATAAGATAAAGATATTTTTTTGTACTCGATCTACGTAAGTTTTTGTTCTGGAAAACCAAACTAAATATTTCAATCTAAATGTGATTTTCATTTGTGATTATTCCAGGAAAAGATTGCGACTGATTCGTGAAGGAAGTATTTAAACTTTTTGCATTCAAAAAGTTTACCGTATAACCTACAAACAGAACTTCTCTCATTTCAAAGGAAACAGTCCAAATTGGGTTTGGTTGTTGTATGTACATACGTACATACATATAAGCACAAGACCAACTATTTATCTTTTTAGTTCAACTTGAAACATTTATTCAAATTTTCTTTGCTTGTGTCCTATTTCTTAAAAGCTCTATCTACTACCTCAGTAATAAAAATGTTGGCATAACTAATAATTTCAATTCGGATTATAACCATTGGAGCGATTTAGGTCCAAATTTTGACCGATTTATTTTTCTGCAATTGATATCGGTCCATCGATAAAATATATATGTATATAATATATATAACATTGGACCACATTTTATGAACCTACAATTATGGGATAAATGGTGAAATCTAAATGGATTCATTATCTTTAAACCGCAGTAAACAGTTTATATGTTTCGATATTCATATTTTGAGGAACGATATTAATTGAATCGAATGGCCAAATCAAAAACTGAACACCAATCGCTCGAGTGGATAAGCGAAAAATGATGCTTGCACAATTATAGGACGTGGGGTCATCTTTAATTAAATAAAAACAAATTATTTTGTATACACTACTTTTTTAATCAAAATTATCTACATGTTTTAAATCCAAAGGTTTCTTCATCAGGATAAATTAACACGATTTTTTTTTTTTTTTTTTTGTTTCCGTTGTTTGTTTTTGGGGTGTTATGCCGTGTTGTGCTACCTCCTTCTTTAGCCGACGTTTCGGACAGCGTTGCAGTGTCCATCATTAGGGCAGATCCGGTAGATCCGTCGATGTACCTACCGGATCTGCCCTGATGATGGACACGCGATCAAGAAGGAGGTAGCACAACACGGCATAACACTCCAAAAACAAACAACGGAAATGCTTTTGGCCGTGAAAATCTAAAAACGTATCTTATCCTTATTTGTTTTCATGTAATCGATTTTGTGGCAAGCGAAGGGACAGCGATTTTCCTATTAGTTCCACACTCGCCAATAGCTTAAATTTTCACAAGTCATCGTCTACTGAACGTAATGAACTAACAAAAACCATTCTGTTCTAAACTGCTGGACTGTCAACAACTTCCACTTGCACTTACTTATTCAATATAATTTATAAATTATGGGACGGTAGTTATCGGATGTAATTGTATAAATAAACTTGTGAGTAGTATAAAGACTTATTTGTTTTATATCACAATCATCATCCCGCACACAGCCACATATAATTTTATTTAGTTTAATTTGGGAAACAAAAAGTTTATTGGCATTCCCTTAATCAGTGCTACCTCAAACTACCACGCCGAAGCATGTACCGACTAAAATATTCTTTCGTCTGCGACTAAGCTACGATTTCATGTCATGTTATTCACATCACTACTGCGAATGTTCATTTGTAACCACGGTGACAATGTCGCGAGGTCGTGATTTTGGAACCGTTGTACCAAGTTCCAACGTCTAACTACTTTCTCCACATTGCATAATTAAACGGTTGATGCCATATTAACAAAAGTTTAGTACAAGTTAACTTTGCCTCAGTAAGAACTTTCTAGAAACGAGATTTGGCACAAACTTAGATTGAAGAAACGTAGAGGATTTAAAACGAGCGTTCTAATATGAATCCTTTATTACAGAATGCCAAATGGCTGCGGATGGCTGCGAATAACGAATTTAAATTGGATGAATAAAATATCAAATTAAAATAAGGCAGTTTATACAAATAATGTAATACGCACACGGAGAAAAATGTTATTCTCAAATACGATCATTTTATTCATAAAAACGGTTAAAAACGGGACTGAAGTTCTTACGAACAAATTAACAGGGTTTAAATGTTTATTGGCGGGAAAATGTAAGAATAATTTGTTGGTATACGTAATTTCGTACGTATACTAACAAATTATTCTTACATGATCCCGCCAATAAACATTGAAACACTGTTAATTTGTTCGTAAGAACTGCAGTCCCGTTTTTAACCGTTTTTACGGATAAAATGATCGTATTTTAGAATAACATTTTTCTCCGTGCAGAAAGAGAGTTTCATTAATTTCTTTGTTATGATGCATGAATTTCAGTTAATATTTTCCGTTTACAGTTATTTGGATATTGTGGCATAACCTCCTTGAGAGTTTTGGTGACAAAATATTACATATTTGACAATGAGTTACACATCGATACAAATCTGCCCTAACGATGGATGGCCCAAATGTAAATCACAGTAATACTTTTGGCCGTGAAAATATTTTTATTTTTATTTATTTATTTATTTATTAAATGAATTTTGTGCATTGTATAGCTATTTTGTTATTTCTATGCTAGGGATGTCCCTGTAGGTGAAGTTTACAGATAATATAATTTATATGAAATCATATTCACGATCTCCAAACTTTGAAAGGGCCATTTGATTGCAACGTGTAACATTATGTATGCGTTTTTCAAAATAGCTATGGTTGAATTAAATGGTTTAAAATTTAAAAGATTGCAAATTAATTAAAAACATTTCTTAAAGTTTTACCTGATAAAGTATTTTTATTGGACGAACGTAATTCCACCAATTAATTTAATTTGATCAAATTCACTTTAAATTAATTAATTGAATGAATTTTACATTGTCAAAAAATTAATTGGATGATTTTTTAGTATTCAGAAAATGGTCTTTCAGAGACTCATATCCTCTACATCTTTTATCCTTTGGGACAACATATTACCTACACCGACACAACGTCTTAATTGTGATTTTCTGTCTCCTCTGTATATTGTATTAAAGGTGTCTAGGCGAAATTACACAGCTATATAAATTACACTGCCAGAAATACACACGAACGGAATAACACATGGACAAATTTATCAGGTATAAATATTTCAGACCAGAAAAAAATATTTAAATGTTTTACATTTTCTAAACAATTAAAATTTCTATATTATACAAGAAAACCGTAACCGAAAATGGGTTCGAGTTAGGATATTTTCAACTTTAGCAGAAATATTTGACTTCTCACCTCTATAAAACTCCGCGTATTTTTGGTATTATCTGCGCGAGAAAAGTAGCGTCAAAGTTGTTATTTTTTTTTTATTAATAATTTTACAAGATTGAAAAAAAGTTAGTCAATGGATCGAGTCAAAAATAATCTTACCCATAAAGGGGTATTTTAAATCTATTGAAAAACCATGTTTTTTGTACTTTGCGTAACGTAATTAATAATTTTATTTTAATTCCATTAAATTTGGCGTATAGCTTCATCTTAAGATGATACCCGGTGGTGCAGAAATAGATTTTACTAAAATATTGCTGTCACTGTTGCTCTTACTCCACCGGATATTGAGCGAAAGGGACAATGCACTGACACCTAACTAAAATGGAGGTTTTGTATTCCCCACTTTTCTCCTCCAAAAGTGGACTGATCTTCAATTTTTTTTTACCAACTACATAAGAAAAAACTATTCTATGTCTGTACGTTTTGCTTTTTTTAAAAAAACATTGTCTGGTTTGTATACTGAACATCTTTTGACGGCGTTTAAACCAGTCAATTTTATTGATTTTTGGAAGGTCATAACTTCTATAAAAAGTAACTTATCAAAAAAAACAAAAAGTACCGACACGCTAGTAGTTGATATCTATTTTATGCGAAAACAATATTATCTCTAGGGTTAAAATCCAGAGAGATAAATAGGGAATACGTTTGTATGGAAAAATCACCGCCGGGTATCCTCTTAAAGAAGTTTTTATAAGTCTGGTACTTAATGTTTTTCTGGGCTTAAAAAAGAAATAATAAAAAATATATATCTTGATTATTTCAAAATAATCAGGCAAATATGTGTTTTATTCGCAGTATTTAATTAAATCTTCATAACTCTTCATACCCTTTATAATTTGGTCGGAAGGTATGGGTACCGCCGCCCCGGGAACCATTTATTGGATGACCAACACCTCTGCCATAGGTCACCCCAAGTGGTTCGATACGTTTGGTGACTTTGCCAGGGGTGTCCGGGTTCATGGGGTGAGGTTTGTCCCGGAGTTGGCGGGTGCGTCTGCCCACTAATTGCGTGGCAGGCGAGATCGGGAGAGACTGGTTGAGGAGGATTTTTTGATTTCTCCAGCAGGGCTCTCTCGGAACATCACCTTACACCGCAGTGGGAGGGATGGAATCATTCCTCCATTCCACCAGATTCCTACCCACCCCTCATACGTTTTTCCTTCCCAGAACATCCTATCCTTCCTTTTCTAAAAAACCCTCCACACAGCATCCCCAAAGATGACATAGGCCCTGAGGAGGAATTATTCTCTTCAGAGCCTCCTGGGTGGAGCATTTGTAATAAAAAAAAAACAAAATATTATTTTTACCGATTTAATTTTCAAACCATAATCCCATGATTTTGCTTTAATTTGTAGTGCTTCACCAATGCTATTAATTTAATAAGGACAAATATGAAAAAAGTTGCTGGCAATCGTCGACGTACACTAACTGTTTTTTGGTTAAAAAAAAAATACAAATATATTTGGTACGGTTAAGTAAGGTAATATTTTTTAAACTTGTAATTCCAGTAGGTTTAATTTAACTTGGTGTCATATGTAATTAAATCCGCGTGTAATTCTGGTAGTGTAATATTGACACGTGAAATTCACGCATGTCTAATTTCGTTCTGTGCCGTTTCGTTTTTGTGAAGAAATGTAAGGTGTCATTTTGTCATCCGTTTTAAAATCTGTTACACCCTGTATGCGAAGGCAGTATATTTATAGGAAGGTATAGGTACTGCGCATTGTTCCGACCGACAGGATTAAATCATTACCTAGCAGAAAGTTTTCAGGAAACGAAAAGGGGCCAAGTCTCAGGAGAGATGCTGAAACTCACTTAGGGTCTTACTAATAAACGTGTTTTAAATTTAACTCATCTGATAAATAATCATGTATTATGAATAAATGGTGGTATATCAGTTGTGTAAACTTTAAAACACGTTTTTAGTAAAGAAATTAGAGGCTAAAATATACAAATTGTCCCATTTTCATCACACGGCTTGATAGTTAAATAAATATTTGAGTTAAATTATTATTTAATTCCGGTAAAACAAATAATCTATTCTTATTTACTTTCGGCGTTACTAATAAAAAAAATACTTAACGACCGTTAAACGATGTTTTTATGTAATTTGCCTGTTTAAATTGTTGTTTTCATTAATATCCGTAAGGTGGTGTTTGCCGCGCAGATGTATGCGCATTCCCGCTGGAAAAAAGAGACCCCCAATTCGCCAACCGCCGATATCTGTTGTGATTAAGTTGATTTTTTAGTTAATGATTAAAAATAAATAAAAAATTGTCATAGAGGGCGTATGTGTTGTTCGTTGCGTTTGGTAACTTAGCAGAATCGCGGAATTATGAGGTGCGGAAGCATGATGGGAGGCCGGATGGGGAGAGACTGGTTGACGAAGACCTTTTAACTTCTCCAGCAGAACTCTCTCGGAGCATAGCATAGTGGGAGAGATTGATTCATGCGTCCTCCACTCTATATTCCGTTGACCCCCAGATATCACCCATCATACCTTTTTCCTTCCCAGAACTTCCTTTCCCTAAAAAGACGCTCCACACCGCATCCCCAAAGATGACAAAAGCCCCAAGGATGACAGAATTTTTTTCTTCAGGGGTTCCTGTCCAGACACCGACCGCCAAATTCCTACTCACCCCTAATACCATTTTCCTTCCCAGAACTTCATACCCTTCCTTTCCTCAAAAAACCGTCAATACAGCATCTTCAAAGGCAGTAGGCCAAAATATTTTCCTCAAGGGGAATTGTTTTCTTTGTGAAGTTATTGCAAAAAAAAGTCCAGTTGGGATTGTCGATTAGGTATTCCGATCATCAACTGCTTCAAAATGACCTCGACACGCTCAATAACTAGTGTTCTGTCAATGATGTGCACTTTTTTTATATAATTTATTCTGGCTTTCACCCTTCAAGGGTGTTCTAGGCCACCATGTAAAATTATGGAGAAGTGAAAGGCGAATTTAAATATAAATTTTATTTAAATGGAGAAATTTCAAAATTATAATGAAGATTGGAGTCGAGTTCAGACTTAGAAGAGATGAGATATTGAATGGAGGCGAGGCAATTTTTGACAAGGCCTGATAGAAGCGAGGATACCTGTTAAAAAGCCAAAAAATATGTGATTTAAAGTTCCCACTTCTAGACCACAGAATGTACAATCTGGGGAGTCAAGGACGTGAATTTTAAAAAGGTGAGAAGGAACAGAACAATGTCAGGTTTCTCATTCGAATAAGTGAGCAAATTTCTTTTTTGGAAAAATTGGGTAATTGTTGAAACCAGGTTTTTGATGGGATAGTCCTTTATATTGAGGCATAGAAGGCTCCCTTGGATTGACTAGCAATGTGCCAATACTCTACCCAAATATTGCGGGATCTGTCTTTGATGATAGTGATCTCGGAATCATTTTTGATTCTAAATTCATATTTAATGTAGGTATACCTTAACGACATTAAGTGCAAATCGTTAAAAATGATAGATTTATTCACAGAATATGTAAATCTATGAGGGTCCGTGTCTGGACAGGAACCCCTGAAAAAAAAACTCTCATCCTTGGGCCTGTGTCATCTTTGGAGATGCGGTGTGGAGGGTCTTTTTTTGGGGATAGGAAGTTCTGGGAAGGAAAACATTATGCAGGATGGGTGAGATCTGGGGCTCAATGTATTCGAGATGGCGGACGCATGAATCAATCTCTCCCACTGCGGTAGAATGCTATGCTCCGAGAGAGTCCTGCTGGAGAAGTTAAAAGGTCTTCGTCAACCAGTCTTTAGATTAATGCTTTAATTAGAAGTAAACTTGAATATGAAAGCACTATTTGGATTCCACATTACTGCAAATATGAAAACATTGTAGAATTAGTTTTAAAAAATGCTAAGAATGTTATCCTTCAAATGTGGACTACATGACCATCTTAGATCATACGACGCACGTGGTAATTACTTCAACATTGATACACTTAAAACTAGAAGGAAATTGACTGATCTAATAAGTTTAAATAAAATCAATCACGGCCATATTGATACTACACTATGTCTTAGATATAAAATAAATAAATGTCCCCAATTCTCATTGTTTAAGGCGCCATTTTTTTTTTTTTTTTACATTAACTCCACACAGGAGGCCCTGAGGAAAATAATTTCCCTCAGGGCCTATGTCATCTTTGAAGATGCTGTGAGGAGGGTCTTTTTGAGGAGAGGAAGGAGTGAACGTGGGTCTTGAAGAGACCCATGTTATAGGAAGGAGGAAACACAGAGGCCGGCAAATCGTTCCACAGCCGAGCTGTTGAACACAAGAACGAGTCGTAGAAGCGTCCCGTTCTCATGTGACAAATGTCAACCGTGTACATATGTTGGGCGAGCGTTTGGCGTGTTTCCCGACTATGCACCGGTGCCGAGGGGATCAATGAGGCTAGTTCCTCGGAGCATCTTCCATTGAAATACCGGTAGAACAAGGAAAGCATTCCTACCCGACGCCTGTGCTCTAAAGATTGCAATCCGTTTGTTAAGACGGGAGAATCTATCAAACGGACCGCCCGTTTCTGCACAGAGTCGAGGGTGTTTTTCAGGTACTTTGGGGCTCCAGACCAGAGGTGGCTGCCAAATTCAACCGTGGGGCGCACTTGCGATTTGTACAGGGTTAGCAGTTGTGTACTATTAAAGTATCTGCGGGCCCTGTACAGTACGCCCAGTTTCTGAGAGGCTAACTTAACTCTGGCCTCGATGGAGCCCCCATATCTGAGCTGGTCACTTAGAGTTACACCGAGCATATCAATGGAAGACCTGTTCGGAAGAATGCTACCGTTGAAGGAGACTAGATAGTCATTTCGATCCCTTTTAGACGTAATCAGACATGATTGGGTCTTTGATACATTGAATTCGACGAGATTATTCTTACCCCAAGAGAAAACACTCTCGAGGTAAGCGTCCATTCTTTGCTTCAAAGCCCTCCGAGCCATTGGAATTTGTGCACCCTTTGGGGGCTTGTCAAACAAAAAGCTATCATGGACTGTACTGTCATCCGCGTAACAATGAATTGGTGCACATGTCAAAAGGTCATTGATGTGCAACAGAAACAAAGTCGGAGACAGAACCGATCCCTGTGGGACGCCAGCGTTTATCGAATGCGAGGAAGAGGTGAAACCGTCAGCAACCGTCTGAATCGACCTCTCCCTCAAAAAGTCGGCAATCCACCTGCACAAGGATGCGGGAAGTCCGTAAGAAGGCAGTTTGTTGACAAGTCCTCGGTGCCAAACCCGGTCAAAGGCCTTGGAAATGTCCAGCGCAACCGTTTGGGTCTCACCGAAACGTTCCAGGCACCGCCCCCAAACATGCGTCACATACGCGAGAAGATCACCGCACGAGCGGTTCCGCCGGAATCCGTATTGACGGTCGTTAATAATTTTGTTCTTCTCGAGGTATGTGAGCAGTTTGTCGTTGATCACACGTTCCATCACCTTGGATAGAACTGATGTGATCGCTATGGGACGGTAGTTGGCCGGGTTGGAGCGGTCACCCTTCTTTGGAATAGGATGGATGACCGCTTTTTTCCAACCAGAGGGTACAGAGCCAGAATTCAGGGACATTTTGAAAAGCTTTGTCAAAATCGGAGCTATTTCTGCAGCGCACCTCCGCAATACCAGGGCGGGGATTCCGTCAGGCCCACTAGCTTTATTAACATCAAGCCCTCGTAAAACCTGGAGCACATCCCGATGCCGGATCCTCAGCTTTTTCATATAGAAACCGCAGTGAGGGACCGACGCCGGGACTGCACCCCGATCATCGAGGGTTGAGTTATCCGCAAACATTTTTCCTAATAGGTTAGCCTTTTCGGTGGCGGTATTTGCTAGTGAGCCATCAGGTCTGGTAAGAGGTGGCAGACTGGATTTGCAGAAATTGCGACCTATTGAGCCCGCAAGCGACCAGAAGGCTCTGCTGCCATGCGGGCATGCAGCCAGCTTTTTGCTGATCTGCAGGTCGTGCTCGAACTTTGACCTATTTATGATCTTCTTGCTTTCCTTTGCCAATTTGTTATATGCTGCTCTGTTTTCGGAGGTTCTAGATGTGTTGTAGGCTCGGTAAGCCGCGTTTTTTCGCCGAACTGCTTCGGAGCATTGTCGACTGAACCACGGCTTTGAGCCCACACCAGTTTCTTTAACAGTGGATTGAATGAAGCCATCCATCGCGGATGTAATGACTTCACCAATTTCCTGGGCACATCTTGAGGGATCCGAAGTCCGAAAACAGACAGCTGACCACGGGAAAGCATTGAAATGAGCCCGCAGACCGAACCAGTCTGCTGACCTATAGTGCCACACTTTTCTCTTCAGCCTTTCTTTTGGCGGTCTGAAGTTGACAGGGATTGAGGTCGTCACCAGGCAGTGGTCGGACGATCCTAAAGGCGCTGTGACCTCAATCTTGTAACCGTGTGGCACAGTGGTTAAAAATAGGTCTAACAGATTGGAGCGGTGAGTCTGGACATCAGGAACCCTTGTAGGCTCCTGAACCATCTGCTCCAATCCGTGGCAAAGGGCAAAGGATTCCGCCTGTCGGCCAGCTGAGTCTGTTGGTCCTGAGAACTTCAACCATGGTTCGTTATGAACGTTGAAGTCCCCCAGAACCACAAACTCAGCCGAAGGGTAGCGGGGCAAGAGGTCATCAATAGTATATAATAATATTTTTCACCTGAATATATTTAAAAATAATATCGCCTACTTTAGCCCTCTGACCCTCTGACCCTGTTATATAGTCGACACATCTGTGTATGTGCTGAAGTAGATATTTTCGTCGATAATTTGTACAGATTCAGAAAAAAAGTTCTGGCGCTGTTAAAAAATATGTTTAACTAATTACATTGTGTCAATTGTCTCTCTATGCATGCCTCTCGTGTTTCTTATGTCTCTTACCTCTCGTTGTAATATGTGTTACTTGAGTGAGCTTGTATACAATTTTGTATTTTTATTTGTGATGTTTCTGTTTTTCAAATTGTATGTACCTATCTTTGTTTAAATGTATGTAATTGTAGATTTTTTTGTAATTGTATGTCCCTATTTGTACAATAACTGAGTTTTTGTAACTTGATTGTTCTCACGTAAGTGCAAATATCTGTAAAAACTTAGTAAAAATAAATAAATAAATCTAAACGCTTTACAATTCTGTATGCAATTACGTAAACACATTCAAATTAGATTAATTTCAAGAAGATGCAATATGTAGCCGACTCAAATCTAAATAAAACCAATTAACCGGAGTTTGTAGCCCTGTTGAGGGTGCAGAGGGGTGTTTAAGACGCTGGGGGTGGTTATTCTGCCTCCAATAGAGTCCCACTTGCCTGGAAATTGCTCCCGTTTACCCATCCAGAGGGTGTACTTCACTGCTAAACGACAACGGGGTTATTTAAATATCTAAATTGGACTTTTACAGGTGGAGATGAATTTATTTGCTATTTATAATGTATTTACACGGTACTCTCACGAATATTTTTATAACGGTTTGCAAATATTTAAACTGTTTTGCGAGAGATTTGTTCTTTTTCTTCAAACATTGAGATTTCTGGTTCACAGTTAAGATTACGATCAAATAAAGATTACACAATATTTATAGTAGAGCTTTTATAAGATAATAGTAATACTTACTTTTTTAAACTTATTAAGTTAAACCTTAAGTTGTAGTTTCGAAGTATATTAATACGGTAATGCCCGTACGGTTCAAATTAAGGAACCATACACCGAGTAAATCTTCAACGCCACACTGCATGGAAACCGTCCCGACCCGTCCGTGAATGTGCATTTTTCCACGGAGCTGCTGCCGTAATATATAACACTTATCACTCGCTCATATGCGATTTGCAAACAAATGTGACGCCATCTATAATACTATATTTAAGGAAAAAAGTATGAAGAAGAAGAAATTTTTTTCCGTTTCATTCAATAATAAGAAGATTTATGTTGGGGTGAAGAGTGTTCCTATCATTATTCACTGTCTTAATGTAAGAATGTCTACTATTATATATCTACCTTTTAAATATAAGTATTCTGTAGTGTTAATAGTAGTTAGTTTTTCAAAAGGGTGAAGCCTTATAAATAGTCACCAACACTTAAACTGGGCGAAGCAGAACAAAAAGCCACCCGCAGGGCCTAGCGACAAAAACCCGCGGAGCGGGTTTTTCACTGCTAGTTTTAATTAATGAAGATAATATTAGCGAAACTTAATTGAAAATCAGAAACAGAAAAAAATCAGAAAAATTACGGTCACATCTCGGACTCTTTTCTAATCTTATCTTTTTCGATTTTTCTATTTCAGATTTTCGATTGGGTTTCGCTTATATTGTCTTCATTAATTAAAATAATACTAATACATCTAAACGAAAATATGAAAAAGAACAAGACAGAAAAAATAAAAAGCTAACAGTTGCAACTGGGACTCGAATCCAGGATCTCTTCTACAAATATAAATAAAGTCGGATATGTTTATTCGGGACACTATCTAGGTAACAAACCAATTATTGAGGACTTTGTGATCATTTAAAAAGTAGCAGCCAAATATGGGAAAAATTAGTCAAATGAGTAGATAATATTTGATTTAAATGAAACAAATTACTTTTGTGTAAACCACTATAATCAATGTTATAATATCTACATGTTCAAAACCGATGGTTGCTTCTTCAGGATAATAACATGAATAAAAATTACAAAAGAAACAAACAAGTATCGGTTTTGAAACATGTAGATATTATAACATTGATATAGTGGTTTACACAAAAGTAATTTGTTTCATTTAAATAAAATGATGCCACAATGTAAGTTTGCAAAGATTGAAGAGTTATTATTTGGATTTGAAATTCGATTCAAATGATAAATAAAAGGTCGCAATGGCTAAGGCGTTTGTCCCGGTAAAACAAGAGATCTTGAGTTCGAGTCCCGTTGCGACCGTTACCTTTTCATTTTTCTGTGTCTTGTTTTTTGACATATTTTCGTTTAAATTTATTAGTAATTTTCTTTTTCAGTGATACATTACATTGATGAGTATGACCTTTAAATTTTAGTTTAACAAGAGTTATTCCAATTAAAATTAAAATGTTCACCTCCGTGTTTCGCTGATCTGTCTTAGATTCCTATACGATATTAATATTGGCGGTGAAATCTCGGTAACCGCCGTCAAAGTCATTACTCATTACCGAGCCAGTACATGTATTACTAGTAGATGTGTATTAATCACGCGGTGAATAATAATTGAAGACAGTTTGAGAGCGCGTGACGCTCGTTATCTCATTATTCAATTACGCACTAACTAAATATCTTATGAAAACCGTGAATTTCAAATCTGGGCGCTGATAATCGTTCAATCATCAAACTGGGAAATTATTCACGTTCAGTGAACTTAGATTTGCTTTGAAATAACGGCCGGCGTGGCAAAGGTAGAGGCAAAGATCCGAAGGTCGCGGGTTCGAGCCCGGCGTGCGCAAATACTTTTTATTTGTGTTGTTTCACAAATCATTGATTAAAAATAATTTATAGTATATTTGCGGCGCGTTCCTGAGTGGAAAATACTCTCAGTATCACCCAGATGGAAGACCACCATTCAGAATTTAAACTTTGCTTGAAATGGCTTTACCCGTGTTTGGTGACCAGATCTGAATAGTTAAGTACTTCGCTACCTTCCTCTGCCGCATCTCCTTCACCTCTCCACTAACTCACAACATACCCCAATTGGGTGTGCCATAGTCTCACTGGCTTCAGACGGGAGCTGTTGGAACTTTTATGCGGTATCAATTTAAAAAAAATATTATTTTCAAAATTTGAATTTATTGTTTGAAGGATAATTCAGATATGTGATAAAGAAGGTACCTAAGTATTATTTGATATTTCTGTAGTTTACTGACTATTTTCATTCGAAACGTAAATTTCTCTTTGTTTTTCTTATTAAGTTAATAAAAATGTCATTATGCAGGGTGTATCAGTACCCGAAGAATTTTAACTAACGATTCCTGAACATTTTTTGGAGTAAACATTAGAAGTCATTTTGCCGTCCGATGATATTTTTTTATTAAAAACAAAAATATATTTTTCAATCACCGTCGCCATTGATCCCACTCTTATATATCGCGATGGGATCATGTGATACGCGCGCTGTTTCGTGTATTGCCGTACTGCTGGAACGAGACGCAATGCTTATCAAGTGATCCGCTAGACTATAACGCTCTACTCTTTGACTACTCAATTGCAACATATGATGTAAAAATAATTTAAAGTTTTGATGTGAAAAAAAATATCATCGGATAGTAAAATGACATCTACATTTTTCACTCCAAATATGTTCAGGAATCGCTGGTGCGTGCTGTTACACCGTGTATTATAAAGAAAATTGACGATATACAATAAAAATGACGATATACAATAAAAATGACGATATACAATAAAAATGACGATATACAATAAAAAATTACGATTTACATTAAAAATGACGATATACAGTAAAAATGACGATATACAATAAAAATGACGATATACAATAAAAATGACGATGTACAATAAAAAATGACGATTTACAATAAAAATGACTATATACAATAAAAATGACCATATACAATAAAAATGACGATATACAATAAAAAATGACGATTTACAATAAAAATGACGATATAGAGTAAAAATGACGATATACAATAAAAATGACGATATACAATTAAAATGACGATGTACAATAAAAATGACGAGGTACAATAAAAATGACGATATACAATAAAAATGACGATGTACAATAAAAATGACGATATACAATAAAAATGACGATGTACAATAAAAATGACGAGGTACAATAAAAATGGCGATGTACAATAAAAATGACGATGTACAATAAAAATGACGATATACATTAAAAATGACTTTATACAATAACATACAATAAAAATGACGATATACAATAAAAATGACGATTTACAATAAAAATGACGATATACAGTGAAAATGACGATATACAATAAAAATGACGTTATACAATAAAAATGACGATATACAATAAAAATGACAATATACAATAAAAATGACGATTTACAATAAAAATATATAAATTTGTTTTAGACCACTTTAATTTTAATCAAATTCTACCGGTATCGGAAGAACCCTTCCTTCGTCAGGAGAATATGAAAACTAACCTATATTATTGTAGATATTTACAAAAAATATTGACACATATACACAAAAATTGACAATGTTCGTTTCTAAAAGGCAATAAATCCTGCAATTATATCCTTAAATATCCCGTGATTTTTCACGGGTCTCGGTTAGTTCTAAACTATTTTATTATTGATTTATGGGCGTTTTACACGAGCTTTCTTCCAATTTCCAGTGGAAGGTTTCCACGTGGTTCGTATTTTCATATGGATTCGGGGTGAAAAAAATACTTGATTTATGTTTACCGATTTTCTTACGGTATGATGGCGGACAATATTTGACATCTGCTGTCTTTGCCGTTGCCGTCAAAAAATCATAAAAAATGTACGTGAAATTTACATTCAAATTCACTTACAGGAGTTCTGTAGAAGGCTCAAAGAAAATTAGGGGGACGTTAAGGAAATCTGGAGGGGCGAAGGCAGACAAATTCTATCCATAAATATCCGACGGAATGTAGACAAGACACCACTTGAGATGAGATTTACTAGTCGAATGCTGGCAGTCCCATGTAGACGATTAAATTAATGTCGCTTAAACATATAATTTTTTTTTTTATTATGGTGAATATCTCACAAGAGTCCCAACTGCTGCCGTCTGGAGCTAGTGAGACTATGGCATCCCCAATTGGGGTATGTTATGAGGCTGAAGGTAAGTGGGAAAGGGAAGAAGATGAGGAAGATGAAGGTGGGGAAGTACCTGGCTATGCAGATCTAATGCTCCCGTCTGGAGCAAGTGAGACTATGGCATCCCCAATTGGGGTATGTTATGAGGCTAACGGTAAGTGGGAAAGGGAAGGAGACGAGAAAGAGGAAGGTGGGGAAGTACCTGGCTATGCAGATCTAATCACTAGAAACGGCTAAAGCCATTTCAAGCAATGTTTCAATTCTGAATGGTGGTCTTACACCAGGGCGATACTAAGCACTCTGGAACGTGTATCTACTATATATCATTTTAAATAATTAATTGTGAAATAACACAAATCAATTAAATAAAATTTATTTGCGCAAGCCGGTTTCGAACCCGCGCCCTTCGGAATGGCAGTCCAACGCCCTACTGCTGGACTACGCCGGCCGTCGTAGTAATGTTAATGCAGCTTTATATTTCGTGACATAGTCCATGAATAAGTTCACTAAATCAAATTGTCTGTGATTTCGCATATTTTTTTTCATACAATAATCGGGAAAAGGTCACAACCTACTATCCTATCCATATAAAAAATGCATGATTAAAGAAAATAATTTCAAACACTGTTTGATACGCAACAGAATGTAGAGTAAAAAATATGGGGTTAATAGATTGGATAGGTTTTGAAATACCCTGTGAGTTTATATGATAACCTGTTCGGACACTCGTAATATAGTGGGACAGGCACTGTCATCACTTCTCCGAGGAATATGATGTATGGGGGAGACGATTTATGAAGCGAGTGCGTGTTTATCACCCCTGACTTTGAGAACTCTCAGTTTTAGTATAAATAGTTTTAGTATAGCTTCGAAGTTCGAGGCGTGTAAACCAACCATAAGTTGATGTATTATTGGAGTAAAAATATAATCACAGATATTAAAGATGTTATTGTAGAGTTGTGTAAAACTTTTTAGGGTAAAAGTGAAATAGAAAAAATTATAACATACTTACTTTGAACATAATAACATAAATTAGCTATTTAATTTTTATACATAATTAAACTCTAATGGTAGATACATACAGATGGGGACCACGTACGTACGCATCGCTACGCCTAACAATATCAGAGGCCCTAGCACACTCGCTCGATAACGATCGATAGGATAACTATCGGTAACTTCTCATCGTTCCCTAGCATGACTACAGATCGCCAACGAATAAGTGACAGTTCACAATGACTAAGTGTCCTTAACATATTCGACATCAACTGTTGTTTGTACGTTAGTGACGTGCAGTTGTCCTAGGGAACGATGAGAAGTTACCGATAGTTATCGAACGATGAGAAGTTACCGATAGTTGTCGAAGAGAAGTTACCGATAGTTATCGAATCGTGCGATGCCTGTGGCCGTTTTCATAGAAAATGTATGGTTGCTAAGCATTGTTTAGCGAAAAGAGATTTTTGGTCTATTTTAAACAAGTCGTGTTTAATTAAACATTTTCCCGATTTTCGCATAAATTTTATTGATTTTAACATTAGTGCGCTCCCTCGAACATTCGTATTGTCGTATCTCTTCTTCTTCTGCTTTTTGGGCGGGTAACACCGGCCCTTAAGTAGTCGAAAAAAAATAAAATTCAAAAAATAAAAATAAAATTCAGGCCTTCCCATCAATTTTCAAGCTTTAATAATAATAAATAAATAAAAGTATTTTTCAGATTAAATTTTATTTATCTAAACGACTCATGTACGTTGAGTGTTGCCTGTACGAAGTTGATTGACGACCTCCGTGGTCGAGGGCTAAGGCTGTTGACTACCGATCCAAAGGTCATGGGGTGCGCAAATTGATTTGATTTGTTATTTTACAATTTAATCAATTAACATAACATAAGGTATATTTGCGGCACGTTTCAAAGTGTAAGAGACTCTCAGTTTCGCCCTAGTGTAGGACCTTCTTTTAGAATTGAAAAATTGCTTGAAATGGTTTTGACCGTGTTAGGTGATCGGATCTGATTAGCCGGGTATTTCCCCACCTTCCTTTTTGCTTCTGTTTCCGCTCCCAACTACCTTCAGCCTCACAACATGCGCCAATTGTGTGGTATTCACGTAAAAAAATAAAATAAAAATTTCGAAGAAAACTTCTTCGGAAAGGTTTTCACTTTGTGATGTCATTATTTATTTTAATTAAAAGACAAAATAACTTTGTTTACATCACTTTTATTTATACACAATCTAATCTAATCTAATTAATTGTGTATAAATAAAAGTTATGTAAACAAAGTTATGTTGTCTTTTAATTAAAATAAAAAAATAAGTGATTTGAAAAGTTACTAGCTGTTTTCGCATCGTTAAAACTCAAGAGGAACCTTTTTCTTCGCCTAATATTTATTTTATTAGCAATGATTTTAATTCCCATTTCATTTTCTTGCCGAGCTGTTCGATTGACTGGCGTTATCTTCCGTAAAAGAAGAGGAAGAATAGGTAGGTATGTATATATATAGAAGTAAATTTAAAACGAGAAGGGCAATCTCAGAAAGGAAACAAAAGATCAAAGTCTAGAACTGGAAATGTCAAGAAATGAAAATCGTTTTTTGCCTGAATTGCACAAGATAAAACAAATTTTCTTTTTAAGAATTTCTGTGAAATATAATGTGCTTTTCGAGAGTTTCAGCTGTTAATTCCAGGGAGTTAATTGAATATTCTGTTGGCTGACATTTTCAACTAAAAATGAACACGAATTCAAAGCGAATTGTGGAATATTTATACTGTTTCGTGATTCATAAATCTGTTTGATAATTATGATGTTCAGTATGGACATAGGATTTAGGTTTAGGTTTTGCATTCGTACAGTATACTTCAAAGAAAGAAGCACCAGATTATGAAAGAAAGTCGTTTATTTATTCATCTTTTCTTTATTAATTACATTTTACATTACATTTAACATAAGCAGTTTACACAAAAATAACAACAAAATTTTATTATAAATAATAAGACAATCATTATAGTATCATTGAGAATAGAGACTTATTTAGGTTGTAATAAAATCGATGTTTTTTTAAATTTTAATAGAATCTCTGTTTAAGGGGGTGTTACCAGAGAATACCGGAAATTTATCCTTTTTAAATCAAATTCTAGACGTATTGACTCGTACAAAACAACATAAATTGAATTTGAAAGATTGTTATTTTATCTAGTACACGCAGTTTTAAAATTTTGAAAACCTTGTGTATTTTTAATATGCTAAGGTTATAACGTTGGTCGTTGGCAAATTTGTTCAATTTTCTAACGATAGATTCTAATAAACAACACATATTTCAAATCATATAATCATACAACAAAATAAATCAATACATAATCTAATCAACACAGTTTTCAAATTTTAAAGTTTAGTTAAATTAAAATCATTATAAGATAAATCCGAGAACGTATTTTGTGACAAGAATACCTCAGTTTTTTTCTATTTATTTAAGGTCCTTACAAACTAAAATATTTCTATTTTTTTTACACACTTATTTTGTTTAGATATTATTGAAAAATCATAAATACTTATGGTCAAAAAATACTCACAAGAAGTACACGATATTTAATAATTTATCATCGTGCGTTTTGATCATTTTTATTGCTTACTTGAATGTAGGTATATATTGAAATAAATAATAAATCGATATTGAATTTTTAATTTATAAAATTTGATACGGGGAATAATCGATCTTTCTCATTAGAACCTCCCTGTACAGTTGCAAGCATTTTTAAACTTTTATTCTCAGTCGCTGGTCCGAAAAGTTGGCTAAAGAAGGAGGCAGCGCCACACGGCATAACACCCCAAAAATACTTTTACCTTGAAAATCTTAAATCAAACAGTCTACAGATTTAACTTAATCGTTTTCAAGTCGTTTTTAACGCTGCTATACATTTTTGTTTGAAGTTGACTTATTCGTTTACAAGTCGTTTTCGCTAAGAAAATTTGCGGTTTGGCAACGTATTGCCTTCCCAATCGTTTAAAGAGATCTAATAACTCATATGTACACACATTTGAACCACTTCAAAAGCCCAAATTAAAGATGAAAGGAAACGCGGTTAAAAAAAATCTTATTGAAGTTCATGAAACCGCAGAGTGCATATTGACTGAAGGATCATTCATCGTTTGTTGATATCAATTTATTTTGGTGCAACGTGCTGTCTGAAACTTTAACATTATCATGTATTTATGCATTAGATTTTCTGGAGAAATGGGTTTTTGAGGTAGGTTCTGAATTCTGACGAGCATCCAAGATCACGTAGGAGTTTATCCGTAGCTTAAGAGCGATTGACCAGAGCTGACAATAAAAGTTTAAAAATGCTTGCAACTGTACAGGGAGGTTCCAATGAGAAAGATCGATTATTCCCCGTATCAATTTTTTAAATTAAAAATTTAATATCAATTTATTTAATTCAAAACATGCTTTAATATATACGTACATTCAAGTAAGCAATAAAAATGTTCAAAACGCACGATGATAAATTATTAAATATCGTGTACTTCTTGTAAGTGTTTTTTGATCATAAGTATTTATAATTTTTTAATTATGTCTAAACAAAATAAGTGTGTAAAAAAATGAAATATTTTAGCTTGTAAGACTTTAAATAAATAGAAAAACTGAGGTATTATTGTCACAAAACACGTTTTCGAAGTTATTTTTTTATGATTTTAATTTAACTAAAATTTAAGTTTTTAAAACTGTGTTGACTAAATTATGTAAGGATTTATTTGTTTGTATGATTATATGATTTGAAATTTGTGTAGTTTAATAGAATTTATGGTTTGAAAATTAAACAAATCTGCCAAGGACCAACGGTATAATCTTAGTATATTAAAAATTCAATTAATTAAAACTGCGTGTACCAGATAAAATAACAATCTTTCAAAATCAATTTATGTTTTTTTGTAAAAAAGAGTCAATGCGTCTAGAATTTGATTTAAAAGGGACTAATTTCTGCTATTCTCTGGTAATACCCTCCTAAGGGTCTTATGTTCCGACAGCGTAATCTTGAACTTGTTATTGTGTGTTTGGACTGCGCTTCGGTTAAATTAAACCTTCGGATAGCTGAATACTTTTCAGATCTATGTGGTAGGTGGCGACATGTTGTTGAGGATTATGAAACGAAATGAAATACAGTATTTTAGGGGTTGGTCTTGAGTAACCTCACTTTTTAACTTTATTTCTGGGAGAAACTTTTCTGAAGATTGTTATTTCTCTCCTATCAACGTCTCGTCTTTGAAATTATTGAAAAACATTTTCGCCAGAAATCGTCTTTTCGAAGCAATCTCGGTTACAAATGAACGACTCCCAAATTAAACGACAAAACTTATTTCTAATATTTTTCTGATAAAAAAATATGTCTATATACATATGTTAATAGAAAAATTCACAGAATAAGTCGAGTTTATAAACAACGGCGTTGATTTTGGTAAAAAATACTCGGGATTCCATGGACAGACAGACGCACCAATATCTCCATTTTGGAAGATCTAGGCATCCACAATGGGCTATCAACTATCTGCCCACAACGTATTTATTATCTAAAAGTTATTAAATATTTTAATAAGTGTATAAATGTGTTTTACCGTGAAGACTTAGAACTTTTAAATTGTCACCAAGTTATTTTATTTTTAAGTGAATAACTTTAAATAAAAGGTGTGTTGTGAGGCTGAAGGGAGTGCGGAGGAGGAGTCGGGAACAAGAAGATTGGCAAAAACTAGCAAAAATTTTATTTATGTGAATACCGCAGAACAATCCCAATTGCTCCCAACTGCTTGGAGCCAGTGAGACTACAGCATCCCCAATTGGGGTATGTTGCGAAGCTGAAGGTAAGCGGGAAGGGGGAGAATGTGGGGAAGATTAAGGTGGCGAAATACCTGGCTATTCAGATCTAGTCACTAAACTCGGCAGAGCGATTTCAAGCAACGTTTCAATTCTGAATAGTGGTCCAACACAGAGCGATACTAAGAATATTTTACACTGTGAAACGTGCCGTAAATATGCGTTATATTATTTTTAACGATTTAATCGTGGAAATACTCTATGTGAATTTCTGAGGCAAGGGAATTTCCTTAACATTTCGGGTATTAGACACGAACCTCGACAGTTGATACTATCCTATAGTACTAATTTGCTTGAAACACGTCTAAACTACATACACTAACGACATCTGTTGAAGGACATTGAAACAATGCGTATATTCCTTTAACAATTTTTTTTTTTTTTAAACGAGTGTGCTTTAGACCACACGACTGCAGTAAAACTTCTAGAGACAAAGAAAATGTGCGCGCGCACTGCTCTCTCTTGCTCCTACAGTATGATACAGCCCGTTCGTCTCGCCCGACTACATTTTTTGTAACGCTCTCGTCACGCTTTCGCCAGCTTACCCCCCAAGTCAAGCGTGCGTAAAGAAGTTTTACTTCAAAAAAAATTTACTATGGCAACACCATGGCTTTATAACTCCGTGAACGAGTACCTACCGGAAAAGATTAAAGAACACAACACAAATACCTACTTTTAAGTGGATTTTTCCATCCAATTCAATGGATTTGCATAAAAGCAGAACAGTGTTCCTTTGCCTGATACGATTATACCTACTCTACAATATCGTATTCTAGTGGCGGTTCGTGCTATGAGGCAGGGGAGGCTGTGCCTCCCCAAAAAACCGAGAAGAAAAGGGGAATAATATACGAGATACACATCCTAAATATAGTAAAACTTTAATTTAAAGTTACAAAATTATAAATTGGGAATATGTTTGTGTTTTACTAAGTATTATTTTCTTTATATTATGTAAATCATCATACCAGTGCAACGCGAACGATTACGCGTGGATTTCCGGTCGCAGTACCGAGCTACTAAACAATACAGGATAATAATAGGCTAGTGAGGCAGAGACGGGGCCCGCCTCCGGGTGCCGCTGATTCCATGAAGGTGGAGGGTAGTGTGGAAGTCATGTTGATTCGAAATGAATGGTAGCCGTTGCGCAGCAGCGCGTTGTTTAGTTTGAGGCGCGCCTCAAAAAACGAGCGCATTCGAAGTTGAACCGATCATTTACGATTAGTTCTAGCGCTATGGTATACAAGTTTAGTTTGGTTTTGTGATAATTTGTGATAGTACGCGGCAGTGTACCTACGGATTATAGATATTTGGATTTGTTTATTGAGGGTCTGCAAAATATGTCCTTGTTTTTTCAATGTATGAAGGTGTAGTATACATAATGCTTATTAAAAAAATGTTGGTGCCTCTCCTCCACTGTCGTATTCACATTGTTGGAGAATGTGCATGAGTTTTTCGATAGAAACATTTTACTATAATAATGTGTATGAGAATAAGTTAATAATATTTTCGTGTATTTTTTCAGGAAGTGGGGAAGGGAATAAGATGTTTAGGCAGTACCCGGCCGTCTGATCTGATCACTAAGCACAGGTAAAGCCATTTTAAGCTATTAATCCACTACATGACAAGAAGCAAATGTAAATTATTCTAAACATATTATAATATTTCGCAATAAATGGTGGCCATTTGTGTGTTATACATACCGCATGTCACGCAAATGTTTGTTGTTATATTTAAATGCAGACAGAAACTCATCCTAGAGAACAAATATAGCGTTACTAGTTTGTGACATCAGGTGCCATCTATGCATAAATAACGTAACTATCAGCCTGGCGACATTTCACGTAGAACCGCATGCAACAGAATGCAAGGAAATGCATCGATCCGATACCTGTATTATGGAAAATACCGTGTTCTGAATACTCTGGTGACTACGGCTTCCTCTCGCAACGAATGTATCCGGCATAATATATTATACAGGGTGTTAAGGGATGTACTCGACTTAGTTTAACCAGTGATTCCTGACATTATTTGGAGTTAAAAATGTAAATGAAATTTTGGTTTCCGATGATGTCATTTATGTCTTCAAAATCAAACAAAAAAATCGGAGATATAAGTATTCATCCTAGACTTGCAGAAAAGTCAATGGATGTTGCATATTAATAAAAAGTGATAACATTTATCCTCACACATCCTCTCCTTCCTTTCCTAAAAAGAATCCACCACACAGCATCCCCAAAGATGACATAGGCCCTGAGGGGAATTATTTTCTTCCGGGCCTTCTCTGTGGAGCTACGTGTATTGTAAAAAAAATGATAAAATTAGTCAAATACTTATGGAACCCAAGGTTTTACTGTTCACAGAACTAAATAATTTAGTATAATTTTAGTGTCAAATTTAGTTTAAAAATATCTCAATATGATTAGCAAATGTTCAAGTATAACTATTTTTAAATTCTATTGTCATTTTTAAGCCGACACAATTTGTGAGAGCAAGTTATATACATATATTTTTTTTATTGAAAGAATAATTGAATACATAGTATCAACAAACAAGTCCTGCTAAACCAATTCAATTGGCTTGTCAACAGGTGCTTATATTTTACATTCATATACATTAAAAAAAATATATTGTGGGGTAATTCTCATAACGACAAGTTTTTGGTTGATTTGTGCATTGATAAAGAATAAATTTATTTTTATATTGCAAATTTATCGACTACAATCTTCCATTCATAAAATTCTGAAAAATGTGTTTACTAGATTATGTATTGATTTATTTTGTTGTATGATTATATGATTTGAAATTTGTGTTGTATAATACAATATGTCGTTTGAAAATTGAACAAATCTGCCAACGACCAACGGTATACCTTAGTATATTAAAAATAAACATAGTTTTCCAATAATTTTAAAACTGCGTTTAGCAGATAAAATAACAATCTTTCAAAATCAAAATATGTTTTTTTGTAAAAAAGAGTCAATACGTCTAGAATTTGATTTAAAGGGGACTAATTTCCGGTATTCTCTGGTAATACCGTCTTAACCCATGGGTAATGCCGCTCGCGAACCATTTATTGGATAACCAACACTCCTGCCATTTGGTGAGCTAGCAGGGGTGCCCGGGTTCATGGTGTGAGGTTTGTCTAGGTCTTGGCGACAAATTCGTCTGCCCACCGAGAGATACTGGTTGAAGAAGGTCTTTTAATCAGCCGGGGCGTTGCATCGCAGTGGGAGGAATGGATTACGCTGACCGTCAGATTTATATCCACTCCTAATATCTAATTTTTTCCTTCCCAGAACTTTCTCTCCTTCCTTTCCCTAAAAAAATCTCCACACAACACCCTTAAAGATGACATAGGCCAAAAGGAAAATGTTTTCCTCAGGGCCTCCTGTGGTAAGAAAAACCTGCTGTCGTCCTTACAAGTCTCAAGAAAAAAACTGTGGTTGAATAAAATTCATAGCTAATTTAAGCTTTATTAATAAGCTTTTATTATTCCAGTGGAAACGGCACGGCGACAATAACAGCTTGCGGCATCTCATTTATGTAATACGAGTAAGGGAGATGCAAAAAAGTATCATTTTCTCGTATTAACGAAATGAGACAGCGCTAGCTATTCCCGTCACCGTCCCATTTCCGCGGGAATACTAAATGCTCCTGGGGTGCTAGCATAGTCCATCGATAAGGATCGGTAGGATAATTGATGGTAACTTCTCATCGTTCCCTAGAACAACTTCAGATCTCAAACGAATAGGTGACAGTTCACAATGACTTAGTGTCCCCAATATATTCGATATCAACTGTTGTTTGTACGTTAGTGATCTGCAGTTGTCCTAGGGAACAATGAGAAGTTACCGACAATTATCCTACCGATCCTTATCGATGGACTATGCTAACACCCCTGATAGGGGGCATAAATAACGAAAAAAAATCACTTTATAAAATTTCTACATTTTTACGTCAAGTCCTGTAAGACAAAAACCAGAACAATTTCATCTGTCTTCTTCCACATTATTTTATCTGACATAGACAATCAATATAAAATTTTGTTAAAACCAGACACATGAATATGCATAACCTTCTTTAATATTGTATTATGATATTTACATTGCTTCCTACACTAGCCTATCTTCTACTATTAATTATACCTACATGCAACTCTCGCCCTTAGTGATTAACTGTTTTCAATCAAAACATTGCTAGTCTAAACCTCGCGGTATGGCTTTGAAGATGCAAGTATCTGCTAATAATAAACCTGGGTGAAAAGATAACATCACTGTTGAGGATTCAAACTAATTATGGTGAAAGATTTACTTCGTTCTTTACTTCACTTTATTAATATACTAATGTCTGTCGTACCCACTAGCTCTACGTACTACATTACGCTTCAGCATCCAGAAGTGTAGTGTCGTTACATTTACAAGATCCAAAGTTACATTCCTATTCCCCTACCAAAAAAATATACTTTGCGATTTATTTCTATCGAGGGAATTTCATATAATTACCGTTTCGGCTTGGGTAATGTTTAGATACTATCTTAAAGAATGACATAAATTTTTTTAAGAACTTAAAAACTTCAGACGTTTAAGGAACACATGCAAGAAATCGGTAGAAATTGGCAGAGCGGCCCCTTAACAGTGAACTGTTGTTTGTTCGTTGGCGAGCTGAACCCATGCTCGAAAAATTACCGACATCATCGATAAAACATCGATACATCGATACATCGATGCCACAAGTCCCCTTTCTTTCACACAACACTCGTATTCTTCCAGTTTTATACTCTGAACACATTGCTTAACAGTGAACTGTTTTTTGTTCGTTGACGAGCTGCAGTCATGCTCGAAGTGATGAAAAATTAAAAAAAATTACACACATCATCGATAAATCCTTTATCGATCAACCGTTCTAGATACACGTCCTCTTTCTTTCACACACCACTCGTATTCGCCCAGTTTTATACTATGAATACATTGCTTAATAGCGAACTGTTGTTTGTTCGTTGGCGAGCTGCAGTCATGCTCGATACGATGAAAATTACCCACACCATCGATAAAACCTTTATCGATCAACCGTACTAAGATACACCGATGCAACAAGTCCTCTTTCTTTCACGTACCACTAGTATTCTCCCAGTTTTATACTATGAACACATTGCAAAATACATTATATGATGAATAATGTAATAATTCTTCATGTTAGGTTAGGTTAGTTTAGGTTGCTAGATACCCTGATGCAACAAGTCCTCTTTCTTTCACATACCACTCCTATTCTCCCAGGTTTATACTATGAACACATTGTAGCAGGTATGTTGAATAATATAATAATTCTTCGTGTTAGAAGCTCCGCTATTCCAGAGCGTAACAGTAACAGAGCAGATCTATTTCCGTCCCGTTGCGCCAAAGCAAGCCGCCACTTGGTCCAACAGAACACCTTGTTGCTCTCAATGTTGTGACTGTCCACGTTGTTACAGAGTTGTTATACAACGGTGTTGACAACTTCGACGAAACAATGGTTTTAATTATATCAGTTCATTTCTTTTTAATGTCTTTTCTAGAATCTTTTTATAGCAAATGAATGAAATAGTGAAAACTCTCAAACTGCGAATTTAGTGTACCTACTAGTTTATTTGTATTTTAATGGTTTTTTGGTCTCGAGTTTCAAGCTTAAGAGGGTATTACGAGAGAATACCGAAAATTAGTCCTTTTAAATCAAATTCTAGACGTATTGACTCTTTTTTACAAAAAACACCTAAATTGATTTTGAAAGATTGTTATTTTAACAGCTAAACGCAGTTTTAAAATTTTGGATAACTATGTTAATTTTTAATAAACTAAGGTTATACCGTTGGTCGTTGGCAGATTGATTATATTAAACAACACAAATTTCAAATCAAATAATCATACAACAAAATATATCAATACTTAATGTAGTATACATAATCTCTCATAACACAGTTTTCAGAATTTAATTGTAGTTAAATTAAAATCATTGAAAAATAAATCCGAGAACCTGTTTTGTAACAAAAAAACCTCAGTTTTTCTATTTATTTAAGATCTTACAAAATAAATTATTTAAAAAAAAAATTTCACATTTATTTTGTTTACACATTATTGAAAAATCATAAATACTTATGATCAAAAAATACAAAAGTTTTGAGCATTTTTATTGCTTACTTGAATGTAGGTATATATTAAAGCAAGTTTTTAATGAAATAAATCGATATAAAATTATTAGTTTAAAAATAAGTAAGGGGACGCGGGAGGGGAAGAGGAAGAGGAGGCGGAAGGGGAAAGGGAACGAATGGGAAATGACACGAACGGAGAAACAATTTATTTATTTAATATTGCGGGTATCAGCTAGTATAATATAAAACCTTATTTATGTCTTTGACTCGCAATTTGTCAGCACACATTAACTTTAACCGATTTCTAACACATAACACATCGCCCGACCGATGGACAAATCTCATTATTCAGATGTCCAAGAAGAATCAAGAGTGCTTAGTGCGGCCCGCCCTTATACTCTCCCGCCCTCAGATTTACGAGATAAACAAGTTCGGAGCAAATAAAGCCAGCGAGAATATAAATTAAATTAAAACAAATAACTTTGTTTAAACCACTGATATAATCACAATAACCTACATGTTTCAAAACCGATGGTTTCTTCGTCAGGGTAGTAATGACATTAATAACAAAATAAACAAACAAGTATAGACTAAAAAGAACTATGGACAAAAATATTTTAGAGAGAGGTGATTAATTAATTAAAAATATCGTAAAAAACAATTATTTAAAATTAAATATAAAAATTATTTTAAAAATATGAAAAATTACATTATATAAATTATTAAAACATAATAAAGATGTTTAAACAACAAAAATAAATTATTTTAAATATAATTATTAATAAGAAAATAAATTTAAGAGATGGCTATTTTAAAAAAATATTTGGTTATTAATAATATTTAATTTACTATTAACACTTTTTCTAATTTCTAAAATTTCTAAGTTTGCTAATTGTAAATCTGTTGAGTTTGTGTGTAAAATTTTTAACCCTTTATTTATAATTGTGATTATATCAGTGGTTTAAACAAAGTTATTTGTTTTAATTTAATACAAAATGACGCCACAAAGTGATTTTGCGAAGTTTGAAGAAAGAATATAAATTGACTGATTCTACGGTAAAAATAACGTCGTTAGTTGTTAAAATCATTGCCAGAAGATGTTAACAGGAGATACAGAAAAAAAAACATTTTAAATATGTAGGAATATGTACGCAGTTTCAATGTCCTTCAACAGGTGTCTTTAGTATAAGTAGTTTTACGTAGTATTGAGGTGTCTGAACAGATGTAATTAAAGTAAGACTACAGGATAGTAACATTCGGTCATTCGTGCCGAATATACGAACGGTTACGGAAACAGCCGATAATATCCGACCGACAGCTAAGCATCTTTAGTGCCGAGTTCCCTTGCTTCAGAAATACGTCCAATTTGGTCCAGTTATTTCGATTCGTAACATAACGAACCCAGTATTGTTGAAACTCCCGTTCATCTGAGAAGTATTGTACATCTACCACAGTACATAACAGAAGAAAAAAAGCTCGTGTATATGTCTTGTGACAAAAGCTTTTTTTCAATAGGAAAAATAGAACATACGTCCGGAAGACCCAGATGATAATAATAGCTGTTAGTTGTCAGTTGTCAGCTGACATTTAAGCTCAGAAAGCAAACGATGAATGTTGTGTATTTCTATGGGATTGACATATTAAATTGTTTTGTGAATGGATTGAGATCAAAATACACAAATACACCGTTTAATATTCGTGTTTAGGTTTTAGTAGAATTCATATTTTTGTATTTTAGTGTATCTACCTAACAATTTTTTATGTGAATTGACATGTCTTTAAACACAATGAATGTATCTTCACAAATAGGCATATACTTCATTGAATAAGAAGATAAAACTAATAATCTAAATTAAAATATGAAAATGAATAAGACGCATAAAAATAATAAAAGATAACAGTCGCAACTGGGACTCGAACCCAGAACCTCTCGTTTAACCGGGACGGCGCTTTATCCAATTTAGCCATTATTACCTATTATAAAACCGTTTTATTAATGAACTCATATTTCAAATTTTAGATATGAGTTTGAATGAATTTTAGATATTTTGAAATATGAGTAAACAAAAAAAAAAACGGTTTTATAATAGGTGACAATGGCTGAACTGAATAAAGCGCCGTCTCGGTTAGACGAGAGGCAGCGCCGGTTCTACGAAATCTGGCGCCCTGTGCAGGAAGTACCGATGGCCCCCCCCCCTCAAATTTTTTTTTTAAATTAGATAAAAAATTTATATACATATCTATAAAAAAAAATAATAATTTTATGCAATACGTTCAAAATAAATTAATATCCCGCCAACAAGAATCAAGAGTAACTTTTCCAAGTTACCAGGCAATGTCTATGAGACTGGACAAAATAAGAACATCATAACAAAATATAATATAAAACAGGAGGCAGTTTAAGTTCAGAAATAATAATATTCCGATCAGTTTGTTTAATTGGATTCCTTTTTATCTTTAAATGCATGAATATAAATCGAATTATAACCTAAAATACAAGCTGTATGGTGCCAAATCGCGCGCGAACATAAAATAACACGGCGAACGCCAACGAACAGCGAAGTGAACGAAGGCATAAATTGTAACGAAGGGTTTCCTTCGCGAGCAGCGATCAATGAACCAATCACAATGTTTGTTGAATTTCGAAGGATATAATGGTCGTAAGAGACAAGAAGGAAAAGTAGGTCTTACGTTCGTATGAAATATATCGTATTTGGAAAAAAATTCCTTGACGTAAGTCAAATCCGTATTTGGTTAAATTTTAACCATCGATGCGCGCGCATTAGGTTCACGCATATGGAAAGTGAGTGTTGCCAGCGCATACTAATTATTCCGTATTACAAGTAATTTTCAAACGATTCGGGGAATATTTTAATTAAATTTTAAAACAATATTTATTTTATCACGGCGCCCCTTGGAAGTTAGCGCCAGGTTTTTTGCACGTTTTTGAACGTATGGCAGATCCGGCGCTGACGAGAGGTTGTGGGTTGGAGTCCCAGTTGCGACCGTTATCTTTTATTATTTTTCTGTGTCTTGTTCATTTTCATATTTTAATTTAGATTATTGGTGTTATCTTCTTCTTCAATGATATATAGTAAATATGAATAAATAACCTTCAAAAGATATGAAATTTAAATGCCTAACTATTTTTGTTATATTGAATATTTTTAAGTGAGGATTCTTAGTCTCTGTTCACATTTTTACCACTGTATCTGATTTCATGCTTTTGTTGTTACATTTTTTCATTATGTTATATTTTCTTTATTGTTTTAACTTTTAATTAGTTATTTAATTTTTAGTATTAACAAACACGTATATAATTGTATTTAAAAACCCTTTAGCGTGTGATAAAAAGAAATAAATAATAATTGTTATCGGGAAGATTTATAAACCTAGTGCTAAAGATTTAACGAACTTTAAAGTACTTAAAACCATAGATAATCCACTCAACAGAAGCTTACTTCGATATAAATTGATGATCGGGGCACCGGATGAATTGAAATCCTCCTTTAGGCTAGAAAAATTCCAAAAGAATTCTTCAAATATCTCTCTCCCATGGAGTATGGAAAATACCCGTGGATACGCATATTGGGAATTCTTAAATAAAATAGCTGAGGAAGAAGAATATTCTCTCCTTTAAGACCCATTGACCAGCGGCTGAGAATCAAAGTTCCAAAATGCTTGCAACTGTACAGGGAGGTTCCGATGAGAAATATCGATTATTCCCCGTATCAAAATTTTTAAACTAATAATTTTATATCGATTTATTTCATTCAAAACTTGCTTTAATATATACCTACATTCAAGTAAGCAATAAAAATACTCAAAATGCATGATGATAAATTGTTAAATATCGTGAAATTCTCATAAGTATTTTTTGATCATAAGTATTAATGATTCTTCAATAATGTGTAAACAAAATAAGTGCATAAAAAAAATCTGAAATATATATATTTTTAAGACCTTAAATAAATAGAAAAACTGAGGTAATTTCGTCACAAAACACGTTCTCGGATTTATTTTTTAATGATTTTAATTGAACTAAAATTAAAAATCTGAAAAGTGTCTTTACTAGATTATGTATTGATTTATATTGCTGTATGATTATATGATTTGAAATTTGTGTTGTTTAATATAATCAATCTGCCAACGACCAATAATATAACCTTAGTTTATTAAATATTAATTTAGTTTTTCAAAATTTTAAAATTTCCTTTACCAGATAAAATAACAATATTTCAAAATCAATTTATGTTTTTTGTATAAAAGAGTCAATACGTCTAAATTTGATTTAAAAATGACTCATTTCCGGTGTTGTCTGGTTATACCCTCTTAAATTGGTCTACTATATCTACTGATCTACAGGGGTCTTATCATAATAAAGTATTCATACTAGACTTTTAGAAAAGTCAATAGATTTCGCACATTAAAAAAAGTCATATTTACCCAAGACACTATCTAGAATGCTTGGTAGCATATTGCGCTAACATACATAAAGATAGCAGCCAATAATAATATGTATTAAGAAAATGAAGATCTGTGTTCCAGCGCGCAAGATATATTAATTTTGGCAAGAAATGATTTTTATTTGAATCTGCACAAGAGTTCCAACTGCTCCTAATTGCCTAGAGCCAGTTAGACTATGGCATCCCCAATTGAGGTATTCTTTGATGCGGAGGGTAGTGCGGAGGGGAAAGGGAAGGCGGGGAAGTACCTGGCTAATCAGATCTGGTCACCAAACACCACTAAAGCTATTTCAAGTAACATTTCGAATGGTGGTCTTACACCAGGGCGATACTCAGAGTATCTTAAATTGTAAAATAACACAATTCAATCAAAATAAATTTTACTTAAATTTACCCTTCGACTACGATGGTCGTCAAATACATAATATCTCCGAATTAAAAAAATATCTTAATCTAATACCGTAGTTCATTTTTTATGGTAAATTATGTGTATTGGTTATGTGTACGAACACAGCAAAAATGCCAAAACTATAATTATGTAAGGTTTCTATTTAAAATTATATTTCGAGGATAGTAGTTTTAAAGATTTTGGGTACCACCGTTGGCTTTAAATTTTCAAAAAAAGGTATCCTGGAACCGCCAGTATGACAGCACTGACGCTCAAATGTCAAATATTAATAGATTAATTAAAAAATTGACTAATGATCTCATCATAATGGTAAATCCGTGTTGCAAAATCGCTGAGTAATGACAAAGGCCAGTTCTAGCTGAATATAATAAAGATATGTACACCAATACCAAAGCCCAGCAGACCCGAAGGATTCGCAAATGTAGCGTGAAAAGGTTTAGAAGTTCAAAATGATCCTTTGAGATGATAAGGGATGTGGACCGGAGGCTGTGTTTCAAGGAAAGGGGAGGAAAGAGACAATGTAGCCAGTATTGAAGGAGAATCGATGGGTGATTTTGATCGCTGTCTGAAAAGCTTACTGCGAGGAAAGGTATTGAAGGGTATTGACATTTCAGAAAGATTTTAGATTTGCGTACAAGGGGGTGTAATTGTGGGTGGGAGGCCGGATTATATTGAGCAGGATTACCACATGTGCTTTTGAAACCTGGAAAACAATAGGTAGCTAAAACAAAGAAGATATCTGTACCTACTCAAAAGCAGCAAAACCCCTGTACATGAGATCATGAAATTTACACAGTTTTAAATGAATGAACAAAAGTGTTTTTAGCTCGGAATACCATATCCGTCAAGAGCTACGAAGCTCCTAAATTTTCCCTTTTTTGTTATAAAAACGAGACACACAATATTTACGATAACTTAATAAATCAACTGGTAATCACACGAACTTCAAACTTATTTGGAAGTTACCTAACGCATTAAAAATTGTATTATCGTTTTATAACATATTTCTCTTGATCACTTTAAGTTTTAAGGTTTCTAAAAAAATAGATGTCATTTATGAAGAAACTGAATTTATTTGAAATTTCACCGATAAAAAAAAAAATCGAAAAGTATGCTCCGAAAAATATTATAAACACGTTTTTTCTGTTATTTTACAAGTTACAGGTATGTATGAAAAAATTCACAGTGTTTATTTAAATACTGTTTAAGACATTTTCCACGAGATTTTTGCTCTATTTTAAACGAGTCGTATTTTATTAAACGTTTTCATAGTTGTCGCTTGTTTTTAATATTAGCGCGCTCCTTCTAAGACTCGTATTTACATATCTCTCCTTCTTATTCTTTTTGAGCGCTTACTACTGGGTCCTAATCATTGGAAATTAACGGACCCAACAATATATAATAACAATAAGCATTTTCCCAGCACGAAAAGCTTTCTGTCTGTCTGTGAGATTGACGTAAAATAACGTTATTCCCGCGAGAACTCCTGTGTACTGTATATTTACGCCAGTTAGATTGACGGTTAGTTATTTGATAACTGCTACCTGCTAGAACTTACTTTATACCTGAATGTGAGAGGTATAAACTTCACTTACACGTGCAAATAGAAATTACATTACGGATTAAAAAAACGTACAAATATTACATAACACGTGAACAGAGCCTATTCTAGGGCAAAAAGTCCGTTGATCGCAAGCATTTTCAAAGCTGACGTGATATAATAAACACGTCAAATTTACCTGATAATTTTGTAATCGGAGTTGAAATATGATTAGAGTGAATGCCATTCTTTTCGTGAAGTTATGTTTCAGTAAAATTTTGCTTTTTTGGGTTCATTTTTGGTCATCATAAAACCTAATTTTCAAATAGGTAAAATAAATTTATTACCACAACTCACAGATAGAAGACTTATTTCCGACTTAAAATTTTATTTTTAAAATTGTTAAGTTATTTATAGACAGACCTGATTTATTAAACTAAATTAACTTCCATATACCGACAAGAACTACTCGATTTAATTCGTTTTAATTGCGACAATAAAATCAGGACTGAGATATGTAAATACTCGCTTGTGTAACTAGATTGCATGCAATTGGCAATACTTTCTCAGAAGTAGTGGATGTGTTCAACAGCACAGAATATAAAAAAATGCTATAATATCATAGCTCAATAACAATAATCAATGTTAGCATAATTAATGGAAAATCGGTCATTTTAAATACATGTAGGATTACGAAAGATTTTTGAAATATTTATATTGAGAGATCAGTAGGATTTATCGGTCAAATTAGGAATTCCACCGAGCCGAACCCCCTGATATGAAAATATCTGGAGTCGGTGAATTATTTTCCCATTTAATAGTCTGGTAGGTTAACATGTTGTTCTTGTATTGTTTTGTACTAATTATACTTAATAAAACACTTGCATACAGCGTATTTACTAGATGATCATTTTTATAGAAAAGTGTGTGAAAGGGTTTAGTTTTTCTTATGGGGAAAACTAAACCCGGACCTAAAAGTCTGGTGCGTAAATATAAAAAAAAAAAAATATATCAATTCAACGTAGTATTAAAGGTTAAACCTTTTTCATGATATTACTGGAAATTGTGAATCCAATTTTCTCATAACAATGTTAACAACCCGGAAAATTAGATTCTTTTCAATGCATACGGATTAAATAGGGAATATTTATAAATACCCTCACACGACGGAATGATATTTCGCTCGCTGACAGCCGACATTGCGCATTACACAGCAAGCGATTAAGCGAATGTTTGTTTATCGGATTCATAGAACGAAAGAACGGAAAGCTTACGTGTTTTTGAATGACTATTATTATTACACAATAACGGTTCGTTTACAGTGACGTGTTCGTAACCCTTTCGCAGCTTAATGCACCCATAAGGCCGGTATAATATCACTTGATCTTTAGGTTCGCTAAGTTTTTTTTTTTATTTTTTATTATTATTATTGAGTTAGTTTATACTACATGAATATAAACTAATAAGCACAATGTAACATTTCATTTGATAAATTTAAATATTTTTACAGTAATCATAACATTTAGTGGTTTATTGATTATTTATTGTTTGAAACAGAGGATTATTATCAGAGAATATTAGTCATTTTTAAATCAAATTCTAGTCGTATTGACTCTTTTTTTAAGTAAAAAACATAAATTGATTTTGAAAGATTGTTATTTTATCTGGTAAACGCATTTTTTTAATTTTTAAAAACCAAGTTAATTTTTAATAAAATAAGGTTATACCGTTGGTCGTTGGCAGATTTCTTCAATATTTATAAGAAATATTGTATTATATAACACAAATTTGAAATCATATAATCATACATAGCAAAATAAATCAATGCATAATCTAGTAAACACATTTTTCAGGATTTTTAATTTTAGTTAAATTAAAATCATTAAAAAATAAATCCGAGAACGTGTTTTGTGATGAAAATACCTCAGTTTTTCTTATTTATTTAAGGTCTTACAAACTAAAATATTTCAGATTTTTTTACACACTATTGAAAAATCATAAATACTTATGATCAAAAAATACTTACAAGAAGTACACGATATTTAATAATTTACCATTGTGCGTTTTGAGCATTTTTATTGCGTACTTGAATGTAGGTATATATTAAAGCAAGTTTCGAATGAAATAATTCGAAATTATTTTTTTAATTAAAAAAATTTGATACGGGAAATAATCGATCTTTCTCATCGGAACTTCCCTGTACAGTTGCAAGCATTTTTAAACTCTTATTCTCAGCAGCTGGTCAATGGCTCTTAACAATTATTAATTATTACATTAATGAAATTGTCATTGGGATGGGCGTAGATATTAACATTCCAATTAAAAATGTGCAAATTATAGTTAAGTTGTTACTATGTGGAGATGCTACTTGCACTTGTGAAATGACAGAAATAATAATAAGAAAAATATAATATGAAACATATTAACATGATATTAAAATGACTTTTGGTCTAGATAAATGTAGAACGATCCATATAGAGAAAGGCAAAATTATAGATGGAGATGAGGGTATATTTAGAAATTTCAAAATTAAAAGTATGAAAGGGGATGAGGTTTATAAATACTTCGGATACCCGCAATCGAATAGATTAGATCATACTAGTATTAAAAATGATATTAGGATTAAATTTCAAACTAGGATAAGAAAAATTTTAAAATGCAATCTATCTGCTAAAAATTTAGTAAAGGCAATAAATAGTTGGGCAATACCTCTATTAACGTACTCATTTGGTATAATTAAATGGTCTAATACAGATTTAGATAGCTTAGAACGATTAATTAGAACAACGTTAACAAAGTTTAATTGTCATCATCCAAATTCAGCTATAGAACGAATTAATTTACCTAGAAATTTAGGAGGTAGAGGTATAGTCAAAATAACTTCTTTAAAACAAAATCAGGTAGAAATGTTAAGAATTTTTTTTCATAGAAAAGCTAATAGCTCAGAGCTGTATAAAATAATTTGCAAGGCAGACAGAAATATTTCACCTTTAAATTTATACGACGAGAATGCCAACATTTTTATAAATACCAACCAGGAATTATTAGTTTCCTGGTCAAATAAAATTATTCACGCAAAACACTTCAATTATCTCAACCAAACGTATGTTGACAAACTTTCGTCAAACAAATGGTTGAGTATTGGAGAGTTGAGCGCAGAAATAGAAGGTTTTATGCTTGCTATTCAAGATAGAGTAATTAAGAGGCTAGACTTTGAACGACACGCGGAACACCCGCGACTGTCATTCTGTCCCGCTCACTATAAGCTCACGCACACTTACAATACATGCGAATGCGAAATGTGCGAATGAGACAACGCTCAAATTTACCTACAGAAATCGCTCGAAAAGGGGTTTATGGAGAATACACTTTTCTACACCAAAACTTTCACGAAATTGAAATTTAAAAAAATATATATTTTTTAGAAAGAAGAAGCTACGTCGGTAGCTTTTTATAATTTTATAATTCTTTATGAGAGTTGAGTTAGCAACACTTTTTCCATCAATAATAATTTTTGATAAATCGTACATGTTTGACAGTGAATGTTTACGTTAATACGAAACGCATCAAAAATTTGAAAACATACCGACATAGTTTTTACCCTCTAAAAGGCAGTATAAAAAAATATATTCATTTTGTGCAATTTTCGATGTAGAAAAGTGTGTTTTCCCGGGCGTCCTTTTTGTATGGGCCGAAAAGCGAAGTCTACCGTCTTAATACCAAAAATTATAGGAAGCATATAATCAAAGATCCAAATCAAATTGATGATTTATGTAGAAAATGTATGGCTTTTCCGGAAACTACAGAACACATTATATCAGGATGTTCTATATTAGCGCCGTCTGAGTATACATTTAGGCACAATCAGGTTTTAAAAATAATTCACCAAAGTTTGGTAATTAAACATAACTTGATTGACTGTCATAATATAGTACCATATTATGAATACGAACCAAATTCATTTTTAGAAAATAATTTCTTTAAAATTTACTATGATAAAACTATACTAACAGACAGACCAATTGGTCATAATAGACCTGATATAGTTTTACATGACAAAATTAAAAAAATAACTTATATTATTGATGTAGCTATTCCAAATTCCTGTAATATTCAAAAATCTGTTTCTGAAAAAATAAGAAAGTATACAGATTTAGGAAATGAAATTAAAAGAATTTGGCATTCTCAGACTATAAAAATATTACCTTTTGTTATTTCGGCTACTGGCATCTTACCTAGCTCTCTTATTAAAAATTTAGGCATATTAGATTTGTCAAAGAATTTGTATATAAAAATGCAAAAATCAGTCATTTTAAATACATGTAGAATTACGAAAGATTTTTTAAATATTTATATTGAGGGATCAGTAGGATTTATCGGTCAAATTAGGAATTCCACAGAGCCGAACCCTCTGATATGAAAATATCTGGAGACGGTGAATTATATTCCCATTTAATAGTTTGGTAGATTAACGTGTTGTTCTTGTATTGTTTTGTATTAATTATACTTATACAATACACTTGCATAACGTGGATTTACTAGATGATCATTTATATGGAAAAGTGTATGAAAGGGTTTAGTTTTTCCTATGGGAAAAACTAAACCCGTTCCTGTAAATCTGGTGAATAAAAAAATACGATAAGTATATTCGTACAGTTCAGAGGCAGAGAAGAAAGAAAGGAATAATAATATAGCATGAAAAATCAATTAGATAATTTTCAAAGTACTTTCAAAGTACGTGAAATAAATAGAGGTCGTTGACATTTTGAAATAACGTGATGACTAATGACAGTTTGGTATAATAAAAATCGTTTCTTTATAAAAATAATTTACAAAACGTGCCACATTGGGATATCAATGCTCATGACCTATATACGGATTATGTGCTAAGCTATAAAGAGCGACTTACACCAGTCCACAATCCACGCCAAATATTTATGATATACCAGTTGTAACCCGTGCAAAATTTTAAGTGGCCTAGATGAAAACGGGTAAAACTACAGAAGCACATTACATTTGCGTGATGGAAATGGCAGCTTAAAGCAAAGTATTTAAACTATTTAACTCTAAATCTGTTAAAACTACTTTAAATATTAACAGCCTTACCTTACCTTAAATATAACAATCGCTTCCCAACCGATAAACGGTGTTTTAGTCACATATTGTACAAAGATCTTTCAATTTTTAATTTAAATAATTATATTTTTTAAATCTGGCAACATGAATTTCGCATCCCACGCATGCGCAATTCTGTTTTTTTTTCCATCGATGAAAAATTATCAGCATTAACAGTTTTACAACCGATAAACTATCCTATTTGGCTGGATAAGGAAAGAATATATACATTTTTCATTAGAATATCAGTGAATATTTTTCTTTTATTTTAACGACCTGACTGAATATTGTAGAACTGAACAACAGGAACGTATTATTATTTAAAACAAAGGTTGATTTGTTCAGTCCAAGCAATCTGAATGTATAAAATCATCTATACCATCAATCAGTCTGTCAATTAAAAATGACAGGTTCAACCAGGTACGTTCCCACCATATTTCCAAATAAATACGGTGGGATTGTTAGCAGATACTAGATTTATAACTACACGTTTCATGTGAATGACACATACAATGATTAATCTTCGCAGGGTTTAAATTTTGTCGTTTGAAAATATGTTTTTCAAAAATGCGTTACGTTAAAAATATTAACAAGGGAAACCACAAAATATACATAGATCGCAGTTTTTATTGTTTGTGAATATCGCAATAGAGACCCAACTGTTATATACTAGTACAAGAGAAGAAAAAGTCAGTACTATACTCCTGACAAGAAGCTAGTGAGACAATGGTATTCCCGATTGGGGTGTGTAGGGAGTTGTGAGGCAGAAGTAAGTGGGAAAGGGAAGTGGGTGGGATATTATTAAGATGGTAAATTTTGAGTAGTTCCTTAACTCTGTAAAATACATATTTTCCAGACAAGGAAGTACTCAATATTGACAAATTGAAATGATTTATTTTTCTCTGGTGCAATCTTCAATTATGTACGATGTAATAGGATTGGGTGGTGCGCTCGATGCATTTATAAAACCGTTACAAAAAACTCAAATTCATATTATCAAAGTTATGTATAATATAAATATAACATTTTTGACAAAAGCATTATGCAAAGAATCTTAACTATTTAGTCTCTTTAAAAAAAAAAACAAATTCGAAAAAAATGTTTAAAAAATCAAAATTAATATTAGAAATAATAATGTATTTTATGCCCCACAAACAAATATTAAACAAAAGCAAAAACACAAAATAATGTCTAAACAAAATTAGTGTGTAAAAAAAATCTGAAATAATTAAGTTTTTAAGACCTTAAATAAATAGAAAAACTGAGGTATTTTTGTCACAAAACACGTTTTTGGATTTATTTTTTAATGATTTTAATTTGTCTAAAATTTAAATTTTGAAAACTGTGTTGACTAGATTATATTATTATGTTGATTTATTTTGTTGTATGATTTTATGATTTGAAATTTATGTTGTTTAATGGAATCTATCGTTTGAAAATTGAACAAATCTGCCAACGACCAACGGTATAACCTTAGTATATTAAAAATGCACTTAGTTTTTCAAAATTTTAAAACTGCGTGTATCAGATAAAATAACAATCTTTCAAAAGTAATTTATGTTTTTTTTGTAAAAAAGTGTCAATACGTCTAGAATTTCATTTAAAAATGACTAATTTCCGGTTTTCTCTGGTAATACCCTCTTATGTCACCTCGTAAGTCAGTTTCAATCGCCGTTCGAATTGGCATTGGTATACGGTTGATATAAATAAAACAATATTTTCCAGCGTAAGGGAAAGTTCCATTACGATAAGAATATATAACCAAAATGTAGTATACGTGAAATCACCGCCTATTCTTTATTGAAAGTGACAATACGATCTACGTGGGGATGAATTCGCTTTGACATTAATACAAAATTACATTATTTTCAAATGGTTGAAAGATCTATAAATATTAACTTCTAGATACGTTTCGAAATGCCCAAGGGTGTATAAAATAAATATATTTGTAGAACGAGTGCTTTCTCATGTTTTGTGGAAATTCTACAACCATTTATCACGTCATGGGATTTTCAAATCTATAAAAATGCGCAATTCATTTCCAGCAAATTTAGCGGAATTGTTCGCAGTTATTGGATGGAAATACTTGTGTAAATGAAAAAGTTTTGGATTTTCATTGCATTTTCTTTTTTGTTTAATCATTATTGCTTTTGTAAAGACGTTTTGTAAATTGAAATTTAATTTTATTTATATAATCTTTTTATCCACTGGAGCGACAGAGCAAATAAAATATTTTTTCTCGGATTGCTAAAGGAAATTTTTCTGTCCACATTAAAAAAATCATACCTCCGAATTTGAATATGGAGACATACAAACTGATTATCGTTCTATGTAGCCAATGAATTCCCCTATCTTTTGTCTATTATCACATATTTGTAGGTACTACCTCCACAGTAACACGAAATTATATATTTTTTCGTGCTATATGACTTAACCAGCCGAGTAACTGAACTCACGACCCAAAAGCGGTGGGACCCACACGCAATGCCAAGTCAGCTACCGACTGGTAAAATTTATTAGTTTTAGGTATTATTTTGTAATCGAAGGACCTTTTGCTTAGCGGAATATTTGTATACTTTTGTAGCGGTACTTTCTTTAGCGGCGGCAAACTTACACTGGCAGAGAGCGAATAACAGAATATTGATGCGGAGTTGTTTATTGTACGAGGATCAATTTCTGACTGAATGGGTCATGAAAAATGACAGGTCTACACAGTTAGGTAGGAAGGAACATGTGGGAAGGAAACATGTAACAATACTAACTACCAAGTACAACGATTCATGGTCTATAAATATATATAATGTAGGGGAGAGGTGTATTGTGTAGTTGGCCTAACCATGTATTTATTACAAATTTATTAAATTACTATGCTTTCTTTCATAATTTTCAGTACCTACGCCTTTATTATTTTATTTATCTTATTTTATAAAACTGTAAAATGGGGATTATTTTTAAATTGATAAACTAATGTATAATACAAGATTTTTTATGCGTAGCACAAAGGGTAACAATTATTATATGCAATAATCATTAGCCTAAAACACTTATCCATATTGAAAAAATCTCCCGATAAAAGATATATGTCGCCGACGGGACTCGAACCCGCACCCCTCTGATTGCCGGACAGGAGCTCTACCATTAAGCTACGGCTTATCCGGCGGGTTACCTCCTACCCGCCAAATGATTCAATATATACCTAGTATTTCATGCAACAATTACCGCTTATTACATTTATTTAAACAAACCAAATAAAGTTGGTTGTTTGCAGTTGAAAAAAAAATTTAATAAGCGGTAATTGTTGAATGAAACACTAGGTATATATTGAATCATTTGGCGGGTAGGAGATAACCCGCCGTAGCTCAATGGTAGAGCTCCTGACCGGCAAGTAGAGGGACGCGGGTTCGAGTCCCGTCGGCGACATGTATCTTTTCTCGGGAGATTTTTTCAATATGGATGAGTGTTTCAGGCTAATAATTATTGCTTATAATAATTGTAAAATGGGGACCTCATCACGGGTAAAGCAGCCATTAGATCCCATGTAAAACAAGTAAAAAAATTAACTACGGTGAAACAAGTAAAAATAAATAAATTTTAAAACAGTGACATTATTAAAATTATTTGTCTAACACCTTTTGCGAAATCAAACCACACTATCGATCTCATTCTATTTTCCTACAATAGAAATAATATCAACGTTCATTGACGTAGCTACCCTAGTAGACGTGAACAATGTGTACATTGTACATGTACAATGCGTGTACACGAATTCGAGTCCGCGCGCTCTCACGTATGCCATGGATGTATTTGAGTGACCGTGTATAGACGTGCCCTGTATTCGAGTGACCGTGTATAGACGTGCCCTGTATTCGAGTGACCACGTATAGACGTTTCCTGAAGAGTGGCCGTGTATTCACGTGAGGGGTATGTATTGCTGTGGGTGCCGAAGCCGCGGATAGAAAACCCGTATTATGACGGTTCAGTGAGCAATGGGCAAGGAAAGGTCTCGTATTTACGGGCACAGAAGTATAACGGGGAACTGCACGAATATGATTTAATTTAAACGACAAATAAACAATACATCGATTTAAAACAATATTATATTAACAATTTCGTTCGGTGGATTGACGACACGTCAAAAACAAAATGCTGCCTCCCCACTTCATAGACTCCATGACTATCAAAGATATATAGATAGTGAATTCACAGTCCTCCTCTCTAGGGATTGCTGTTCCAAGGCGGACTGTATATATTTTTCCTAATCTTCGTGTTTGTTGATTTCCTCATCTTCATATAATATTTGTAGCACTAATCTTCTTGATTTTGTTTTTCTCATCTTCATAATGATGACCTCAACATTATTTTCGTCGATTTTCACATCTGTTTGTTGATTGCCTCATCTTCATGTTTGTTGATTATAGCATTTTCATGTTTACAGACCTCATCTTCATGTATGTAGACTTCAAAATCATTTTGTTGATTCCCCCATCTTCGCGTATGTAGACTTCATCTTCAGGTTAGTTGATTTCCTCATCTTCAAGTTTGTTGATTTTCTCATCTTCAAGTTTGTTGATTTTATCATCTTCATTTTTGTAGACCTCATCTTCATGTTATTGATTTCCTCACCTTCAAGTTTGTTGACGGTTGGTTAATGGGTTGGTGGAACTTCATAATATTTATGGCTTCCTTATATTCCCATCTATATTTTTTCTTAGCCATTAAGTTGTTTTCAAACTTATTTATTTAAACAATTTGACAATAAATGTAATATAGTAAAAAAAGTTCGTTTTTACGGGTTGACTTTTTAATTTTTTTTTTGTTTTTGTTTTCTAGATCTAGCGCGTATAATAAACTTTTAATGAATTAAAGATTGCTGGTGATCATTAGTAGGTACAACCAAGTTAGCAAAATATTTTAGTAAAAGATAACAAGTCGGACATTTGTGAATTTAAACGATACGTTTTGCAGGAATATGGGAAAAGCTGTTCATTCACTTATATTCAATTTTTGTTCCACATGTTCACTTATATGCCATTTTGAGGTAGGTAATTCTGAAAGGTACTTCGCGCAAATGATTTGAGCAAACCAATTTTACAAACACTTGGAGCGATACTTCTTCTAACGCCCTCGATCCCGTTATTAAAGCACAAAAATTAATCATAAAAATAATTCTCAATCTACCTCTTTCTACTAGCACTGATACTATATTCAATACCATCAATGTTATGGACATACAACAGCTCTTTGCAAGATCCATCTTGATTAATTTACACCAAACTTTACAAAAAAACTTTCCGTATTAATGGCTCGTCGAAATGGTATGGCACCTAGTTTTGTGTTACTCTTTTGCGAGTAAAATTACAAACACACATATAGAAATACCAACTAACAACCATCACGCCGTTTTTCCGCAGGGGTAGACAGAAAGGACGGACCGCTAAACGACTCGGTCTTGGCACACACTTATTGCCTCACTCACATTCATACATCGTTACATACATACTCTTCTGTTATTCTGACTCTTGACATGGTCCGACTCAAGTATCTGATTCACTTGATCGTGCCATGTTTTCTGGGGGGCCCGTATTTTGCATCATATACTCTATTTATACTCCTTTCTTCTTTCATTCACTCTTGCTCTGAATTACAAGGTTTAACCATTATAAAAAACACTGGCGCAGGCCCATGAAAAATCACGGGTTATTATAATTTTAACTCGTCAGATAAAAAGCGCAGACCCTTGAAATTTGATTTAATTCAAATTTAGTGCGTCCGCTGACGAGGCAATTGAAAAAAAAAACAGTTTGCAACTAAACTCGCTATCCTGTGTATGACAATGTGAGCACAGAGAGCAGAGACACAGATATCTATCAAATTATAATAAGCTGACAAGCTTAACACCATGCTGATCACAATATTTTCAAAAGCTGAAACAAACTAAGTAATAACTAAGGGGTCTCAAATATTTTTTACAATTCATCCATTATTTGAAGTTAATTTTCACGTTCGGTGTAAGTTTTATTCAGATTATATTGTTATATCATTACAGGCCAGTTACTTCACAAAACTAAAATAATCACAGAACTAGACAAGATCTTTCACAGAACGTGAAAAGTAACATCAAATGTTTGATGATTTTTTTTAGTCAATTTTTTTTTAACAAATGGCCATTTGTTGACTTCGTCACAAAGAATTTCTGCGAAACAGCATATAACAAGTGCAGAGTCTTAGTTTGCAAATGGAACCCGCCGCGCCTGAGTGCGAATTCAACGCTTTGTATCACTCGGCTAAACCGGTCAATTTTTCCGTCTCTTAAAAATATTCTCATTGCGGTTATTTGATTCCCTTGATCGTGCCATTGCTTCCTGAGACGTGCCACGGCATCTACGTGAGCAAAATCCATACGAGTCGTCGCTTGGATAAGTGGCCATTTTATAAACATTTCTTTAGTATCCCCATTGTGAAAAACCTCCATAATATAGAACCAAGCATTGCTGGAGGACCTTCTGCTCTGGGACGCGGTACAAATAAATATAATGAATTTATTTATTACAAGCTTCTGCCCGCGACTTCATCTGCGCAGAATTAGTACTTCAAGTAGCGTATTTTCTTTTCCAAGGTCCCATCTATGTTTATACCAAAAATTTTAACCTATTTATTTAAAATATCTATAATTCTTATTCGATTCAAGGAATTAGGCGAACACTTCAAATAAATTCACTAATTTAAATATTTTCTAAAATAGAATTTTGATTTAACAAAATTTGTTTTTCGAAATGTCATTCTCAACTTTTGATATTCTCCATTAAACAATCATTATTATGTGCAATATATAGAAAATAGCTAGCTTTATAAATTATAGCCTATAGCCTATATGTTATTCTGATGTATGAGCTATATTATTGTAAAGTTACATTAAAATCCATTCAGTACTTTTTGCGTGAAAGAGTAACAAACATACATACATCCATACAAACTTTCGCGTTTATAATATTAGTAAGATTATTTTATTTAGTGTACATTTATTATGAAAAATTTTACAAAATGTTAATTATATCAATAAAGAATGTTGTTATACCTACCTATTATTCTACTTCTATTTTTTTATTTATTTATTAACGCCATTTTTAGGGACTTTGACATATGGATAGTAAATTTTTTACATTATTTATTGTAATTAACTGAACTGCTTCAGTAACAACATTTTGTATTTGTTTAGTGACAAATTAAAGATGTCCACTGAATTGGTATAATTTTGACCCTTTATTACTATTCTGGGCAAAGAGGAATACATATGGTAGTTAGTCCCAGAATTTCTATAAAAATTTCAAAATAAATCCCGAAAGATTTTAACGAGCGATTACTGAACACATTATTATTTAGACATCCTTTTACTGGCCGATGATATTATTTTTCAACTAAAAACTAAAAAAATATATTTCAATAAGACGTCGCGACGGGATCATGTGATACGAATGCCGTTTCGTGTATTACCATGAGGCTGGAACGAAACGGAGAGCTTATCACGTGACCCATTAGGCTATTAACGACTTACTCAGTAACGACGCGTGATGGAATTTTTTTTTCATTATTTTCAATATTATTTAAAATATTTTTATAATTCAGTTATTCATCCATTTCTCATAAATTATAAAACAATAATTTTATCTGACTACTACCCCTATCACTTTTAACCCTTAATTTATAAATAGCCCCTGTAAATTTAGACAGCTCTGTGGATGCAGAAGGCCTACCTACGGAGGGGGCGATGGGTGCTCTGGTGGGGGACGATGTGAACGGGGCAGGGGGGCGTTAACAGCTCTGTTCACAAATTACAATTCACATCTATTCACAGAGGTCAGTTCAGCAAGAAACGTAATCGACAGTGATCATCATTTGAAGGATAAACTCACGGGAATGATTATTGATTATTTTATTATTGATAAAGGGGCTAGTTGACTGTATTATTGAGTTTTAAGTTTACTAAGGAAGGGATGTTCAATAACTTTTTTACAATTCATCAAATTTCTTTCACGTTCTGTGTATGTTCTATTCAAGTTATGTTATTTTATCATTATAGGCCAGTTGAAATAATCACAGAACTAGAATAGAATTTTCAGAGAATTTTACACTTTGAAAGGCGGGTATAGGTACCGCCGTCCCTAGAACCATTTATTAGATAACCAATACCCTGCCAAGTGGCTTGCTACTTAAGATTTGTCTAGGTCTTGACGGAGGATGTGTTCGCCACCTGCTGCGTGGCGGACCGGATCGGGAAATGCTGATTGAGGGAGATCTTTTGAACTCTCCAGCCGGACTCCAACTCGACCCAACGCCTTGCACCGCAGTAGGATGGATGGTTGCATCTGTCAATCACTCCTGAACAAATTAACCACTAGATTCCTACCCACCCCTCATATATTTTCCCTTCCAAGAAATTCCTCTCCTTCCTTTCCCTAAAAGGACTCTTCACACAGAATTTTAAAGATGAGACAGGCCCTGAAATTTTTTTTTTCGTCACGGCCACTTTTTTTTTGATCGGTTGTCTGTATTTTTTTACACAATTATTTTTCTAAAATTTAAAATGACAATTAAATTAAAAGCAAATTTGATTTCGTTGAACCAGATCTCATACATGACAAACTAAGTCACAGCATAGATAACTATAAATGGTATGTTTGACGATATTTTTATTTTTACATTCACAACTGTAGTGTTAAATTTGTATTACTCCACACGGGGGCCCTGACGAAAAAAATTTCGCTGGCCTAATGTCGTCTTTGGGGAATCTGTGTAGAGAGATGGACTTTTTGTAGGAGAGAAAAAAGTGAACACTTTTTGAAGATACCCATGTTGTAGGACGGAGAATTTTTTCTAGAATTGGATTCCTTTCATTGATAATAAATAATATATCTACCATCGTCATGACAAAAGCTTAACATTAAACAAATTATAGAAAAATGTTATGCAGTATAAGAAGGAATTTTGTTTGATTGGATATTTCACAAGAAGATGAAATGAGTAAGGCAATAGAATCTGTTGTCAAAAGATTTGTATTAATTTCTTTAAATAAAAGTCGATCGACAGCTAAAATAAATTTAGCAAAACTAATTATTTTTTCACATTGTGGAAAACCTGAACCGTATAGGTTATGAAAGTGTATGTAATTATAATTATCGAGATTGATTAAACGTCAGGTTTTTGAACGAACAACTTTTAAAAGATTTTTTACGTTGGTACCACAAAATAAATTCAGAAACAATAACAAAAAAAATATGTTTAATGAATTAAAACCACAACCGAGAATTAATTAATAATTAAATTAATTTCAAGCTACGGCAAATATTAGCTCCGCAAAGGAGGCCTTGAGGAAAATAATTCCCTTCGGGGATTGTGATATCTTCGGGGATGCTGTGTGGAGGGTCTTTTGAGGAAAGGAAGGAGATGTAGTTCTGGGAAGGTGAAAGGTATGAGGGTTGGATAGGAGTCTGTGTCTTGAAAAGAATTGGAAAATAGTCCATAACCTAACCTAACATAACAATTAACCATTTTTTAATATATTTTTTTCATCACTTTTAGTGACTTTTCAAAGGAGTTAAATTAATTATATTTGGGGGGCAAGAATGGGTACCGCCGCCCCGGGAACCATTTATCGGATAACCAACACCTCTGCGATAGGTCACCTCAAGTGGTTCGCTACGTTTGGTGACTTAGCAGGGGTGCCCGGGTTCATGGGGTGAGGGTTGTCTAGGTCTTGGCGACGGATGATCTGGACACACTTTACCCAGATTCCTATTGAGTTATCCGGTCACCCCAATTAATGGTTCGCGGTGCGGCTGTACCCGTACCCGCCTTCCAAATTGAGCTGTATTTTGTAAAGCAAGCCTTTCAATTTACCAGAAATTTTCATATTTCCATTTAAAATGAGGTTAAAATTGATCGCAAAGTAATAACCGTGCCACCGACCTCCAGTTTAAATTAAATAAAAACAATTTCTTAATTGGATCGGTGGCGGCGAGCTCTGGTCGACACAACAAATTTAAATTGCCAACAAAACGGTTGTTTGTGAAATATCCTAATTACAATTTAATTAAAAATTCAAGTACTTGGACAGGCGAAGTTATTGCTGCTATTATTTTGACGTGAATATTGAGAGATTTAATAATTAGTTTTAATTTAAAATAAAGCAATAACTTTACAACGATATTTATTTTATTGAAGAAGAAGACAATATTAATAATCTAAATTAAAATATGAAAATAAACAAGACACAGAAACATAATAAAACATAATCATTTCATTTTTAGTATTTACAATGCATCTCCAAGTACATTTGAAACTGTAATTCTAAGCAAATTCGGATGGTCGCAACTGAGACTCTAACCCAGATCTCACGTCTTTCTAGGACGGGCGCTCTAACCAATTCAGCCATTGCAATGTTTATTTATTTTACGGGAAGTAGGTAGAATAAATACTCTACTAAAATCTACAAGTTCAGTTAGATATTTTGTTGAAATGAGAAAATTCATAGTTCCTACCGGGATATCATTTATCCAGTATCTACCTCTCCCGAACTACATCACCTTACTAGAGAAGCATTTTGAATTTGGAACAATATCAAGAAAAATAGCAAATTCGAGTGCATTTGTTTTTGAAAAACAGAAGAAGAATTGTGACTTCATGGAAGTGACGTCTTGAAAGCAAGTTTTTGGTGCTTTTCGTGTTCATAATCTCGTTTTTGAACCAAATAGAAGGTAACAATTATTATAAGCAATGATTATTAGCCTGAAACATTCATCCATATTGAAAAAACCTCCCGAGAAAAAATGCATGTCGCCGACGGGACTCGAACCCGCACCCTTTTGATTGCCGGTCAAGAGCTCATGCTCATGAAAAGATACATGCCGCCGTAGCTTAATGGTAGAGCTCTTGACCGGCAATCAAAGGGCGACATGTATCTTTTCTCAAGAGGTTTTTCAATATGGATGAGTGTTTAAGGCTAATAATTATTGCTTATAATAATTGTTACCCTTTGTGCTATGCATTAAAAAAATCGTGTCTTAAACATTAGTTTATCAATAAAAAATAATAAATATAAGGTATTTGACTACCTCGAAAGTACACAATATCGTTTTGTACTTAAGTATTGCTTGGAGATATCGCTGTGAATCTATATAAACTATATTGTGATTGTGTTGCGTGCTCCTTAGCAGAGGTACAGTGGTGAGTGATTGTTTATCCTTTTTCCTTGCATCCCTAGTTTTTCCTACACGTATTATCACCAAATTTTAGCTAACACCTTTTCGTCTCGTTTCATTTTTAGTGCGAGTATTTACAGTGCATTTCCAAGTACAGAAACTGTAATTCGTAAGTAAATTCGGATTCAACATGTATTATAGTTAAAAATAATATATTATGCTTTCTCAGTGGGTTGAAAAAAATGGACTGAGCTCCAGTGGAAGAGGTAGGTGTAAGGGTAGGTGGAATTGGGAAGAGAGTGTTCTTTGTCAATAGGGAACAACCTAAGTCTCGGACGTTTATTTGGTTGTTATTTACTTGCAGATTAATGTTTTTGGTTTGATCACAGGGTGATTGGTTGTGGGGGCATTGTTTGGATTATTCTGGAAGAAAACCAGAAAATTTTCTATGAAAATCTCACCCTATCTTATATATTTGGGTCACGCATGCACTACTACGGTTTTTCTAATGTTCAGTTCACACTCGGTAAATTCAGGAATGAAACAGGCTGTAAGAAATAAAAACAAATTAACTTATTTTTTCATCTGTTTTTTTTTTATAAGAAAAACTCTCTTTTTAACTTTTGAAGGTTATTCCCATCAATGTAATATATCACTTTTTAACTTTTGAAGGTTATTCCCATCAATGTAATATATCATGAAGAAGAAGATAACAATAATAATCTAATATTATAAAATATGAAAATGAACAAGACACAGAAAAATAATAAAAGATAATGGTCGCAACTGGGACATAACAAAGTGACAGGACAAAGTTTCTTCTTCAATGATATATTACATTGATGGGAATAACCGTCAAAAGTTAAAAAGATAGTTTTTCTTATAAAAAAAAATGAATATTCATTTAGACTTTTATAAAAAGTCAATAGGTGTTCCATAAAAATAAAATCGGATATATTTATCCGAGACACTATCTAGGTAACAAATACATTCTTTGAATACTTGTTTCCAATAATAAAGGAAGCTGCCAATAATATGGAAAAAAAACATTTATCGAAAATAATATTGTTAATTCTGAAATTTGAAATATGAAGTTGACAATTACGACAGTCTCATAATAGATCGCAGTAGCCCATTTGGTAGAGGTGTATGTCCCGGTAAGACGTAAGGTTCTGGGTTCGTGTCCCAGTTGCGACCATTATCTTTTATTATTTTTCTGTGTCTTGTTCATTTTCATATTTAAAAAAATTAGATAATTATTGTTATCTTCTTCCTCAATGATATTTTTTTTTATCTCACTGTCCTTACATTTGGGATTGTTATGAGACTGGAGGGAGCGGGTAAGGTAGAAGATGGTAAATAAGAATGTTAATAAGTACCTGCCTATTCAAATGTTGGTCTCGGAAGCCATTTTTCGATTCTGATTGCTAATCTTTCACCAGGGCGATACTGCAAGTATGCGATACTGTCACCATGAAACGCGATACAAATATACTATATATCTCTACGGCTAAGAGACTAAGAGGGCCTCCGTGGTCGAGGGGTAAGCCTTTAGACTAGCTTTCCAGAGGTCACAGGTTAAAATCCTGAAGTGCACAATTAAATTTTATTTAACGGATTTGCGCTATTTCAAAATGTAATGATTTAAAAATATTTTAGGGTATATTTGCGGCACTTTCCAGAGTGGAAGATACAAGATACTCTCAGTATCGCCCTGGTGTAATACCACCGTTCAGAATTGAAACGTTGCTTAAAATGGCTTTAGCCGTGTTTGGTGAACAAATCTGAATAGCCAGGTAATTTGTATATATTTTTTTTTTAATTTGAATACCTTACAAGAGTCCCAACTGCTTTCGTCTGGAGCCAGTGATACTATGGCATCCCCGATTGGGGTATATTGTGAGGCTGAAGGTAAGTGGGGAGGGGAAGGAGATTTGGAAGAAGAAGGTGGGAAAGTACCTGGCTATTCAGATCTAGTCACCAAATACGACTAAAGATTATTAAGCAACATTTCAATTCTGAATGGTGATCTTGCACTAGGGCGATACTGAAAGTATCTTCCACTCTGGAACGTGCCGCAAGAATACTATATATTATTTTTAAATAATTAATTGTGAAATAACATAAATTAATCGAATAAAATTTATTTGCGCACGCCGGATTCGAACCCGCGACCTTTGGAATGGGAGTCCAAAGCCTTACCCCTGGACTACGCCGGTCGTCATGTTTCTCTCCACCTTTCTTTTGTATTCGTTGTTCGAATTGTTCAAATTCTGAGAAACATCCCGTCCTTATATAACAACTCATTATCCACACCACTACCCTATATCCTTAATTATACCCTTTACAGTCAGCGAACAAAATAAAAATGAGAAATTGGCCTGTGCTAATAAAAAAGGTTGCGCATGACTGCATTAGCTACGAGTTCCCAAGCGCTACGTATATCCATTAAACTTGGTGGTCCAAGAAAACTTTGTCAAAAGTGTGAAACTTTAACAGCCAAAGCTAGTTGAAATGGCTCAACTTAAAAACTAATGGTTTGCGAACAGATTTTTCGCAGTTTGTAACAACCACTGTACACATATTCCGTAGAAGTGAGGATCTACACAGATTTGAAAAAAAAAACTTTAATAATTTGTCGATAGTTTACATAAGACATTTCGATTCCTTGGCACCAGGGAAAAAACACGGTCTACCTTGTCATCGTTCCCGAGCACGACTGCAGATCGCTAACATACAAATTAATATTTTATAAATGTCAAAATTTTATCGAATAATTCGGCCCACCAATGAGTAAATTCATGACCAAACGATGACCATCTGATTCCGTCTTCTCGCTTCGAAAGCATTAGATATATCTTAGGAGAAAAATTTGATCCTTGCAGACCAACAAAATATAAAATAAATATTTCTTGCGATCTTTTTTCTGTGAAAAAATGCACTTTCTTTTTGATAAATGTTTGCGTAATGCAAATTGTTGATCCAATAATTTTGTTTTCGGTGTCATATTTAAGATGAAACCCGGTGGTGCAGAAATTTGTGGAGAAAGTTGAAGATTTTACTAAATTGTTGCTGTCACTGTTGCTCTTACTCCACCGAATATTGAGCGAAAGATACAATGCACCTCGGGCTACTACACGGAGAAAAATGTTATTCGAAAAAACGATCATTTTAATAGTAAAAACGGTTAAAATGGGACTGAAGTTCTTACGAACAAATTAACCGTGTTTCAATGTTTATTGGCGGGAAAATGTAAGAATAATTTGTTGGTATGCGTAATTTCGTACGTATACCAACAAATTATTCTTACATTTTCCCGCCAATAAACATTGAAACACTGTTAATTTGTTCGTAAGAACTTCAGTCCCGTTTTAACCGTTTTTACTATTAAAATGATCGTTTTTTTTAAATAACATTTTTCTCCGTTTAATACCTATCTAGAATCGAGGTTATGTATTCCCCACTTTTCTCCTCCAAAAGTGGAGTGATTTTCAATTTCTTTTTACCAACTACATAAGAAAAAAACTATTCTATGTCTGTACATTTTGCTTTTTTTTTTAAAAACATTGTCTAGTTTGTATACTGAACGTCTTTTGACGGCGTTTAAACCAGTCAATTTTATTGATTATTGGAAGGTCATAACTATCCGCCAAGACCTAGACAAACCTCACCCAATAAACCCGAGCACCCTTGCTAAGTCACCAAACGTAGCAAACCAATTGGGGTGACCTATGGCAGAGGTGTTGGTTATCCAATAAATGGTTTATCGGGGCGGCGGTACCGGTAAATGAAGTTGGTTTGTTAGGTAGATATTTGAGAGTAGTAACGTAATAATAGTAATAGTATTTTCCAAAATTAAGGTGAAATTGATCCTACTTTAGCCACACACACATGTCGAGAAAACATTTCTACCGGTTCATCTCTTCAATGGGTAGGAACTTACAGTTTAAGTTTTAACCTCGTTATGCCCACTATTTGTATTTCAATTAAGTAGCCTTTAATGTTACAAAAAAATATTATCGGTTATCTCGATTACGAAGAACTTTTTTTACTCTTTCCCATTAGAGGCCCATTACATTTAAAAGCTTCATTGAGCAGACATTTTTTTCAATGTAGTGAATGATTAAGTTTTGCCCAATGTTTTAGGGCGCACGGCATACCAATTTAAAAAGATTTTGCTTACAAGAATGTCTTTAAATTTTCTGTTACTCTAAATAATGGCAGGAATTACTGCAAGAATGTCAAGTACGTCACTTAACACCCTGTATAATAATATTTTACATAATATAACAATAATACATAATACCTTTACTTAAAAAAATTTCTACATTAAATTAGTTTATAATTTTGTACAATTATTTGTACAACTGATTGAACAGTTTTTTTACAAGTTTATTTATTCGATTCTTGATTTTCAGGCTATCGGGAAAGAGATCTTTAATGTGTATACCCACATGGCCTCTTCTCTTATTACTTTCCGTCTTTATCATATTAGTGTACAATTTATTATGTTGTCTTGTGTAATTTTCGTGTACTAGTGACAATATAAATGTTGTGTTCGTGTGTAAAAGCACATTTTTTTTTATTTTCTAGATTTAACGGCGTTAGTTATATTCGTACAATTTTCTAATTTTTAATAACTCTATTTCTTGGTATAGTTTTTTCGTGGGAGTATCTGCGTTATAATTGAAAAGTTTTTTTTATAATTTTATTCTGTATTATATCTATATTGTTTAAGTAGAGCGTGTTTCCCCATATTTCTGTAGCGACCCGCTACTGTAATAATACGAGCCATCCACAGCGCAGCCTAGAACCTTCGAGATTTCTAACATCCTAGAAGTTTCGAGACTCCCGACGAACGCCCGCCGGTCTACCCGCGGCTTTTCTAACGCTTCTATATAAAGTCTATATAAACGCCGCCGCTGCGCTCACAGTCAATATAGCTCACATTCACCATTACCCATAAATTTGGTGATACCAACGTGATTTGAGCAAGCAACACCGACGTGATCTGCATCCCGACGTGATTGTACTCATCCCGACGTGATGGTTACCCCGACACACCGCTAACCCCGCTACAAAAAAAGGTAATAATAATAATAATAATAATAATTGGATAATTTGTAGAGCGCCGTTTTTGTGAGAAATCACCTCAAGGGCGTACACACTGGGTAGGATTTAGATAGAGGTTAGATGGAAGATACATTGAAAAAAGTACGTGGTTCTTTTTTATTTGAGACTTAAAACAGTGAATTTTCAGTGTTTTCCGATAAGTTTCTAATTCAAAATACAAACACGGGTAAAAAAGTCATCGACGTTATCACCCAAATCCTTATTTTATGCTAAATTGAACTTATCTTAAAAAGTACTGGGACAAACGGAACCACAGAGCACATTTCCAGAGATTTTCAATTTTTTGTGAGCTTGCGGCTTTCACTAATGAGCTACCGTCTTTTTTATCAACTCTTTTCTTTAAAGCAAAGATACTTTGTGTCTCTTTATAATCATTTTATTTAAATTTTAATAAAAAAAAATATGAGAGTATTTACGGAGAAAGGGTTTTCGATATCATCAGTATTCATAGATTGTATGCATGTAATCTTTTGTATAAATGAGCCCTTGCCGCGAATAATGTTGTATCCAACAAAACTATCAATGTTGAGTTATTGATGGAATAATGTTGGGCATATTGTTACGCATCTTTTAAGATAGGGGTTATGATAATGAAACGTGAAAGGAAGACGTGGCACGACCAAGTAAATCAGATACTTGAGTCGGGCCATGTCAAGAGTCAGAATAATAGAAGAGTATGTATGAGAAGATGTATGAATGTGAATGAGGCAAGGAGTGTGTGCCAAGACCGAGTTGTTTGGCGGTCTGTCCTCTCTGCCTACCCCTGCGGGGAAACGGCGTGATGGTTAGTTAGTTAGTTAATAATGAAACAATTTTTAGGCCTGTGGCGGCATTTTAAATGTGGGTTTGTGGAAGAGAATTTTGTATAAAGCCGTGTATTGAAATCATGGAGATTGGTTTAATTCATGGGAAGAAATGGAAAAAACGAACGTATTAAGACTTCAACTAGATACACTCAACTGAAGAATGCATAAAAGTAGAATTCGTCCGGAAAAAATATTGTTAAGGCTGCTTTTTAGCCATTGAAACAGTTTCATTTATTCATTTTTTTTTTTTGCTTTTTAAGCTCAATGAAATATTTAAATTGATGTTATAAGAGCACGGTGCTTTCTTGAGGGTCAGAAAAGTAAAAAAATATCATTTTGTGGAATAATGTTGTATGTGAAATTTTCATATACAACATTTTTTCACGAATTCCGCACCTTCCAAGTTCTTGTAATAAATTCTAGTTTAATGGCCTTTTTTACGACTTTTCCTTTAAAAGTCTTAAAAATTCAATGCTTATAGTATTTTAAATATAAAATTTTATCAAACATAACCGGTTTTGGTTTTTTCCATTTTTCTCGGAACAAGAATATTGTTGGATACAACATTATTGAGGGCTCAAATATGTCTATGAGTGTGTTTATTTCGTGTGTCTTTGAGTGTATGTTTATGAGTATGTTGCCTTTATTATATCTATTATCTTATACCTTTGTATTGTAGTCACTTGAAATGTGATTCTTTTCTATCCATTTCTATACTGTGGTTTCTTGGAATATGTGTGCTTTAGTGCCATAATTAATATTGTAAAATTACAAACTGCTTTGGCAGTTTTACGAGTGCTTATAATGAAGAATAAAAAAATATAAAAACCACATAATATGTATTGCAGTTCAAAAATCGTTGACACGGATCACAGGTCAGTCTTACTCTGCCCATGAAAATTCCAAAAAGGAATCAACAAATTTTTCGATGTGTACTTGTTTCATGTTGACTGCAAAACTTCATTGGGATAGATATAATTTGAGATTTATGACATTCACCCTCACTGTGGACTCTGTAACGTTACCCGAGATGTTTGCTAAAGAAGGAGGAAGCGCAACACTGCATAACACCCCAAAAATAAATCACCGTAATTCAGGGAGAAAATCTAAGAAAACGTTTAATGAACATTTTTATTATTTTTGTTATTTATTTTTGGGATTTTTTGCCATGTTACGCTACCTCTTTCTTTAGCCAACGTTTTGGACAACGTTACAGTGTCCATCGCCAATAACATCAATTTTATTATTAATGTAAAAAGGTGTGTACTTTACTTTTTAATTATGTAAGTCTAGATTTTCTTTTACTTATTGCTTAAGTTTAGCACTAAATCGTATTACCTTGTGTTCGCACACCTGAAAATTGAAATTTAATTTATAAGAACTCTTTGTGAGCCAATACACTTAGTATAAAATATTCCCTCTTAAAAATTTAATCACTCTATGGCACGGTATTATTTATTTCATTAAGAGTAAGCCACATGCCAAAATTGTTATTATTACGGAGTTATTTATTATATTCTTAAGGAGTTATTTATTTTCCGAAAAATGTCATCTTATATATTAGCTCCAAGCAAGCCTGAAAAAAAAATTCCATCAGAGCCTAAATGATCTTTGAGGATGCTGTGTGTATATTCTTTTTAGGAAAAGGAAGGAGTGGAGGTACCGGGAAGTAAAAAAGGTATGAGGGATGGGAACGAATTTTCCATCTTACATGTTGGACCATTTTGTTTTTGTTATGTTAATTATGCTACTTTAGATATTCTTTGTGTTGTGTTGATGGTACCAAGTTAAAAATAATAATTATAAGCACGTGAACTTTAATAAAATTTAATAAAAATAATCTCGCTCAGTACCCATTTTAGTTCCAGACATCTTGCATCCGTACGCTTGTACCGGCTGACCCCAGAACAAGTCTCGCTTTTGGAAATTAGTTCAAGTAAGCTATAAATACGCCAAAATGCGTTGACCGACCGTTTATTTAAAGAACGCGTGGGATAAGTGTGCGTAGCTGTCTGTGCGTATACTTATGCTTATGCGAGAAGAAACTCACTTTGTTAAAGAAACTCAGTTTATAAGAAACTGAATTTGTCACGTTTCTGAATTATAGGAAAAATGTGGATAAACTGATTTTGTGAAATATTTGAATTTGAGAAGGAATTGAATGTTTGAAGAATCTCTTTTATTACATTAACAACACAGAGGGGTTACTGAGAAAATAATTTCCCTCGGGGCCTATGTCATCTTTGGGGTGCTGTGTGGAGGGTATCTCTGTGGAGAGAAATGAGCGAACCTGGGTCTTGAAGAGACCCATGTTTTAGGAGGGAGGAAACACAAATGCTGACAAATTGTTTCACAGCCGAGCTGTTGAATTTAAGAATAAGTCGCAGAAGCGACCCGTTCCCATGTATATGCTGATAATGCTAAGTTACCCGTCTCACTAAACGATGTCTGTTCTGAGATGGGTATTAAAGAAATATTATTATTAAAAAAAAAAAATTTAAAAAGTAGGTACATAAAATTTACACAAAATACAAACGAAAATACAAATTATGTGAATGAAGATTTAAAAAAAAGTATTTGAATTATCCCCTTAAAGCCTTATAACCACTCGAGCGCTTTTTTCCACATTATGGCACTATTTCCAAAACCACGGATTGCTTTGTTGCCAAAATATGGCAAATTTTTAATAAAAAATATTAAATTATATTAATTTTTTTAAAACGACTACATATTAAATTATACATTCAAAATATAACAAAATAACTATTCTCTAGGTTCTTTAAAATGTTTTAAGGTTAAAGATTTAATTATATTATTTTATAAATCCTACAAATATATGATAATAAACAAAAGTTGGGGGAATTCATTAGCTACCTAGAACTACAATTTGTTTGTTTAAAATCTCCATATTCAAATTCAGAGGTATGATTTGTTTTAATGTGGGCGGAAAAATTTCCTTTAGCAATCTGAGAAAAAATGTATAAATTACTCTGTCGCTCCAGTGGTTATAGAACAAATGTGAATAAAAAAAATTATTGAAAATTGTTAAAAAGTCAATTAAAATTGAATACCTATTAAAATAAAATAGCTTAAAAAAATTACCAAAAGTCATAGAAATTAGGTACATATTTTCATAAAAACAAAAATTTCGGTGAGTACTTTAATGATACTTCAGATACACATTTAAAACTAACTTTTAAAATACCAACAATATATATTTTATTAAAACGTATTTCAAATAATATATTTGGTTCTCTTGATCATGCCGTGTCTTCCTTGGACTTCCACGACTTCTTTTACCATTCACATTCGCGTCATATATTTTCCTTACACTCATCGTAAACTCAAATATTGTTTATCATTGAAGAAGAAGATAACAATAATAATCTAATTTTAAAAAATATGAAAATGAACAAGACACAGAAAAATAATAAAAGATAACGGTCGCAACTGGGACTCGAACCCAGAACCTTACGTCTTACTATAATAAATAATAATATTTCCAATAATAAAGGTAGCTGCCAATAATATGGAAAAAAACATTAGTCGAAGATAATATTGTTAATTCTGAAATTTGAAATATGAAGTTGACAATTACGACATCCACATAATAGATCGCAGTAGCCCAATTGGTAGAGGTGTATGTCCCGGTAAGACGTAAGGTTCTGGGTTCGAGTCCCAGTTGCGACCGTTATCTTTTATTATTTTTCTGTGTCTTGTTCATTTTCATATTTTAAAAAATTAGATTATTATTGTTATCTTCTTCTTCAATGATATATTACATTGATGGGAATAACCTTCAAAAGTTAAAAAGAGAGTTTTTCTTATAAAAATATGAATATTCAAAAAATTTTACCTCAAAAATCATTTCCAACGTGAATATTGAAATAATATATACTTACGAGTATATATATTTTTTAAACCATGCTGTTCACTTACAAATATTTTGTGAAAAATGGGGTTGAAGCTCGGTAACTCACTAGCGCTACATAAATCTGTATCTGATTTTTCCGAACACTGATTTTTTTCCTTGTGTTGGCACTTTCAAGCAAAAGCTTCAAAAGGCTAACAAATAAAGCCCCCAAACACAAAGCGAACACGCCATCGTAAAAACTTTCATCCATACTATTTTCATAATATTTAGAAGGCATGAACACTTTATTTCAATACATTTTTATTGATTTACGCGGAAAAACGTGTAGCAATATATCAGCACATTTTATGTGTGCCTCATGCCACTTATAATTAAGCTAAATTTCAATAAACAAACGGTGTTAAATAAGATTGCATCGGACTTTACGATTGGTCACATACTCGTACGACAAAAACTAGCATTTTTTTATAAATATAAATATAATTAACATAGATAGCTGATACGAGGGAAATAGGTCATAATTTTTTTTCATTAACTCCACACAGGAGGCCTACAGCAATATCATTTTCCTATGTCATACTTAGGGGTTGCTATGTGGAGGGTATTTTCGTGGAAAGAAAGGAGTGAACCTGAATCTTGATATGTAATATATAATGAGACCCATGTTATAATAGGGCGGAAACACAGAGGTCAGCAAATCGTTCCAATCAACAAGTCGAAGAAACGACTCATTCTCACGTAACGGATGTCAACTGAGTCTCGTGTAGACGATTAAATTAGAGTAGCTTAAAAATATAATTTTTTATTTCATTATAGTGAATACTTCTCAAGAGTCCCAACTGCTCCCGTCTGGAGCAAGTGAGACTATGGCATCCCCAATTGGGGTATGTTATGAGGCTGAAGGTAAGTGGGAAAGGGAAGGAGACGAGTAAGAGGAAGGTGGGGAAGTACCTGACTTTTCAGATCTAGTCAATAAACCCGGCTAAAGCCATTTCAAGCAGCGTTTCCATTCTGAATGGTGGTCTTACACCAGGTCGATATTAAGAGTATCTTCTACTCTGGAAGAGACTTTATTTTAAATAATTAATTGTGAAATAACACAAATCAAATTTATTTGCGCACGCCGGGTTCGAACCCGCGGCCTTTGTTACATTAAAAAAAAAGAATTTTAAGTACCCAAGGTATAGAATGTTATAATTTTTGTAATAATAGATAACATTTTATTTAAACAGAATAAAAATAAAAATGGTGACTTGTTTTCAAGTAGAATCGAGCAAAGTTGTTATCTATTCCACACGTTCGCATTTTTATTAACAATTTCTTGAATTCTAGAAATTGGCTAATATATAGAGTAATTTAGAGATTTTATAATAGTATTGAATAAGGTTATACATTTATTGGCTAACACTATTTTGTCTGATAGTTAAGATATCTGAAGTGAATAGTTTAGAATCTATAGTAAAAAAAATATATAGAGGCCAAGCAGAAGTATATTTATTATCCATCGGATAAAAGTTCCCTTTCCAATAGAGTTACTGTTAAAAATTGCAAATTGTTAATGGAATTTAGTCGAAAGTTTTGGCTCTACCGGCCCACCGGGAAATTCCAGGCATTGCCTAGGCCCCTAGACAATCTAGGCATTCCCCGGTGTATATAAATAAGAAAACCAGGCGAGAAAGAAATTCTCATTACTTTTTTTACGGCCCTTCACACCGGGCGCGGCGCTACGATCGAATTCTTGTATGGAGTATTATAGTATACGCCAAACTTTAAGATCGGCCTGAAAATAGTACATTCCATTCTCGCGCAGGTACCGACTTTACAATGAACGTAAGCGAGATAGAAAGATGCGTAAAAATACAAGTGACAGAGAAAGGCGTTGGCGGGGGAGTGGGGGGGGGGCATTCCACTTTCCTGTCCCCCCCCCCAAATTTTTGTGCATTATTTACCAATTGCAAACCTAAAATCGACTCAAAAATACCTTTATTAACAAGTTGGTATGGATATCAAATGCGGCGATTTTTGTACTTCAACGCAAATTTTTTGTACTTTTATAATTTTTGTACTTATCTTTGACACATTTATTTGAAAATATTTAAAAATACTTTTGTTATTCGGCGGTACATCCTCTCTGCACACGCCTTTGGGACACTAAGTTATATTTTGTGTAAGTGGGTATACCATATTTTCCATAAACCGACCGCTTATTGTGTTGAAGTTGTACTAAACACCATCAATCTAATAATTTCGATGAAATAAATGTTAAATTATATCTATCAATTTGTCAAAATAATTAGAAACTTTTATTAACTTTTTATCACAAAAAAGTGGAATAAATTTTTGAATTGTTTGACAGGCGGGTATAGGTACCGCGGCCTCGTCGCCCGGAAACCATTAATTGGATAACCAACAAACCAACACCTCTGCCATAGGTCACCCCAAGTGGTTCGCTAATGGTGACTGCAGGTAGCAGGGGTGTCCGAGTTCGTGGGGTGAGGTTTATCCAGGTCTTGGCGGCGTATGCGTCGCCCACCAGCTGCGTGACGAACCAGATCGGAAAGCCGGTTGAGGAAGACCCTTCTGACCTCTCCTGCCAGACTCTCTCAACTCATCGCAGTGGGAGGGATGTATTCAAACGTCCATCCCTCCTTGACCCCTAGATTCATACCTCCCCTCATATATTTCTTAAGCATAATCGTAAATTATGAAAACTCGTCATTTACATTATTTAAACTAATTTGGCTTTGAATGTGTCAAAATTTAAATCGAAAATATCAATGATAGTTTATATTTCTCTCCATAACAGAATTGAACACGAAGTTATTGTTGTGAAACAATATAATCCATCTAGTATGCTTCGGAGATACATGTTAACACCTTCAAGAATAGAGAGTCGAAGTTTTAACTATAAAGTTTCAAGTGAAAACAAGCACCAGGAATAGAGATGATGCAGTAAGAAATGAGAGAATCACAGTAAGCTATTAGAGTTGAGGTATTTCTAGGATTTTAAACAAAGCTTTCCAAGAACGTAGGAATTAATACTAAAACTCGTCTGTTTGTCGAACTATGAGATAATTGCCTCTAGGAATTCTATTGTAGAGCATGCATGGTTTAGCTTTGTTTTGTAAGTGATTTTTCCACGCCTATCAGAACTAGAACTATAATAAATATAAATTATAAATAACTTATATCATTGATGTAGCTATTCCAAATTCCTGTAATATTGAAAAATCTGTTTCTAAAAAAAGTATACAGATTTTGGAAATTAAATTAAAAGAATTTGGCATTCTCAGACTATAAAAATATTACCATTTGTTATTTCGGCTACTTGCATTATACCTAGCTCTCTCATTAAAAATTTAGGCGTATTAGATTTGTCAAAAAAAATTGTATATAAAAATGCAAAAATCAGTCATTTTAAATACATGTAGGATTACGAAAGATTTTTTAATATTTATATTGAGGGATCAGTAGGATTTATCGGACAAATTAGGAATTCCACCGAGCCGAACCCTCTGATATGAAAATATCTCGAGTCGGTGAATTATTTTCCCATTTAATAGTCTGGTAGGTTAACATGTTGTTCTTGTATTGTTTTGTATTAATTATAGTTATATAATACACTTGCAGAGCGTGGATTTACTAGATGATCATTTTTATGGAAAAGTGTGTGATAGGGTTAAGTTTTCTTTGAGTCGGGTTAAAGAATTGTGGTTCTCTACCTTACAGTTACCATCATAATTATTTCCGGTTTGCATCGCGTTCGGGTCCCACCCTCGGGGTCTTGCACAGTGAAATCGATAACTTTATACCGTTTTCCCGAGAACGGCCGCACTGTAGATAGTCAGACCGATATTGACAGGGAATAAATAAGAAATCGAAACATGATGGCAACACTGCCGGATCTGTTTATGGATTTACAAAAGTAAATGTCAAACGGCTTCGTAAAAATTAAAAGTACTTATAAATTTTAAAATTTGAATTGAAATACTAACTTTATTAGACATCGGAGCTTCGCATGTACCTACTTTTTGAGACTAAACGGAGGTTAATTAGTGAATATGGTCATTAGCCACATAGCAACCACTTTTGTTTCTCTATCGGATTAAATTGATCGCGTCATGGTGGAAGTAGGTGATTTTTCATATTGTCAATGTATTCACAACCCGGTTATGTTAGTCTTTGTTAAAAAAAAATAATAAACACCTGCACAATGTAAATTTACTTTATAAATGAATAATACATGGATTTTGTCATAGACGTTACAACGATGAGCTCTATACTATGTTTAACCACTGGAGCGAAATTTAAAGAAATTTGAAACTTTTTCTCGGATTGTTAAAGGAAATTTTTCCGCCCACATTAAAAAAATCATCCCTCCGAATTTGAATATGGATACATACAAACTGATTATAGTTCTATATAGCCAATGAATTCACATATCTTTTGTCTATTATCACATATTCGTAGGATTTAAAAAAAAATATTATTGAATCGTTAACTTTAAATTTTTTTAAAGAATCTAGAGAATATTTGTTTTGTTATATTTTGGATGTACAATATATTGTATAGTCGCTTTAATTTAAAAAAATAAAAATAAAAAACTAGCTATATTTTGGCAACAAAGCAACCCGTGGTTATGGAAATAGTGCCATATTGTGGCAAAAATCGCTCGAGTGGTTAAGGAACCAAACGTGACAAAATTTATAAAGTTGGGAAGACTTAGGTGGCTGGGTCATGTTGAAAGCACCAACGTCCCTGCTAAAAGCTAGGCCTGTAGGGCGAAGGAGACTCGGAAAGCCAAAATTAAGATGGAGCGACAACGTCCTCTAAGACCTATGTACCTTGGAGCTTCCAAACTGGAGAGAGCTGGTACAAAACAGAGATGAGTTAAGGAAGACTCTTGAGGAGGCCAAGACCCACCACGGGTTGTAGAGCCAATTGTGATGATGGTGAAAAAAATGTAAATTATAATTCAATTTATCAACCATCATACTATGTAACTTATAAATAAATTATTATTTATCTGTAACCCACATTTCCATAAATTCATTGTCATATTATCCGTAAACTACACTATCATCAATTATTATATTATCTGTAACTTCGTTAACATAAATTCAATGTTATATTATCTGTAAATTTCATCTATCAATAATTATTTTATCTGTAAATTTCATTGTCATAAATTCCTTGTTATATTTATTACCTGTAAACATCATTATCATCAATTACTATATTATATGTAAATTTCATTATCTTAAATTCATTGCTGCATTAACTGTAAACCTCATTATCATAATTATTATATTATCAGTAAACGTACTTCATTGCCTTAAATTATATAATCTGCATACTTCACCCGCCATAACACAGGGACATCCCTAGCATGGCGGGCGAAATAACACAATATCTACAAAATTCTTTTAATAAATAAATAAATTATCATAAATGAATAATATACAAATGTATCAATTCCTGAAACAAATTAGTAAGGAACAATGCGAACTATTACGGGGTAACCTTCAAATAATAAAAAAATATTAATTATTCCTGATAATAATTGTAGATAACAAAACAAACCTATTATGCAGCCGTTCGTATTAACCTTAGCCTAGTTCTTACTTTTTTTTTTTTTTTTATACAATCAATAATATTATTATTCAATGTATAAAAAACAGTTGACAATGCCTTCAGAGGGCGAAACAGCTGTAACACATAATAATAATTACGAAGCAGAACTTGTTTATAATAAACTGTTTTTTATACATTGAATAATAATATTATTGATTCTATAAAAGAAATAAAAATTAAAATTGAGTTCTACAAAATAAACTTAATAAAAATAAATAGTTCTTACTTGTTTAAGCCGTATTGAATCCTTCTCAAGGAGCCTGTATTCGAAATATCTGGAGACTGTTGGGCCTGTTGGGTAATCCGTTTCTTATATTCATTTAGACGTTGATTTTGAATTGAGCTATTAAAAATTCGTCTAATATAAATATTCTAACCTCAATAATTAATAAAAATCTTCTCATAATGATTGTCTGTTCATCCGTCAAACACGCTGTGAAAAAAAAATATATTTCACGATTTTACGCTGCAGGAAAATTTCTTGTGATAATATAGTGTTTATGTGATCAAAATTTTCACACTGGTTTTTATGATAAACAAGTGGTATACCAGTTTCTCAATGATGGATCATTCACCTTAGCCAAAAATACGTAAATAAATATGTTTACCAATCTAAAAATGGGGGCTTGGAGTTTAGTGTATGTTTTCTCGTTCCACGTCGAAAAATCCAATAAATTACATGAATGGTGGATATTTTCAAATAAAAATCACGCACTTGAGTAGGCTCCCATACTATTATGAATGGTTTTATAATTTTCTACTTTTATTGAAAAAACTCTAAGTGAAAATTTTAAGATATAATATTATATAAGCCCTTACCGAAGGCTTAGTGAAGGATTTTATTTTTAACTTTTTATTTTTTGTCAAAGTTTTTACATCGGTAAGGACACCTCTGCTATAGGTCATCCCAAGTGGTTTGCTACGTTTAGTGATACAGCAGGGGTGCCCAGATTCATGGGGTGAGGTTTGTCTAAATCTTGGCGGCAGATGTGTTTACCCACCTACTGCGTGGCCCTAGCACACTCGATCGATAAGGATCTATAGGATAATTGTCGGTAACTTCTCATCCTTTTCTAGGACAACTGCAGATCGCTAACGTACAAAAAACAGTTGATATCCAATATGTTAAGGACACTTAGTCATTGTGAAATGTCACTTATTCGTTTGCGATCTGCAGCCATGCTAGGGATCGATGAGTAGTTACCGATATTTACCCTATCAATCCTTATCGATGTAGTGTGCTAGGGAGCCAGATGGGAGAGACTGGTTGAGAGAGTCCTTTGGACCTCTCCAGCAGGAATCTCTCGGAACATCGCCTTGCACCGCAGTGAGAGAAATTGGTTAATATGTTATACACTCCTGGACATACAGAGTCAAAGATTCGTATCTTACCCTAAAAAAATACCCTCCACTTAGCATCCCCAAAGATGAAAATTGTTTTCCCTAGGACCTCCTGTGTGGAGCTAATGTATAAAAAAAACACTATTTTTATTACTCGATGTTCACTATTTTAGATGTCTAAGAAGTAATGAGACATTTCATACTTAATTAATATAATCACATAGGTACCTAATATATATTACACAACACCAGACTCCATGCTATTTTTTTAATTTTTTTTTTTAAAGAAAAACAAACATTCCCGGGTTACGAATAACCCAACAACATTTGAAAATCTGCTACTACCACCACACTAAGCGGAAGATGTTGCTTGTGTTGTGATGGAGGAGTTAGCCAGTCGAGGAATCGAACACCGAACCCCACTCAAACACTGACCGGTCGAAAATGTTTAATTCTTGTTCACAAAGAATTAACACGAAAAACAACTTGCTACAAAATAGACACAAATATGTAAATAAATCAAGACAAAAAAAAACACAGAATGTCAGTAAAAAGTCGAAATAAATCATCTCTCTGATATACAAAGACTTAAATTATTATTAATTTGTTAGAAAAATAATAAATAATGTTGTCTTTTTTCTACGAGCTTTTACTCTTTTAATAGGGGGAGCAAGAATTATATTCAAAGCTTATCTCCCTGACAGCTGACAATATAATGCGAATTTATTTAAGTGTTGATGTTCTTGAATTCATCCGTTTCCTTTGAACATAACCTCATTATTTGTGTTGTTAATCAATGTCGTTTCTTTTGACATAACATAAAATAAGAATTGATTTGAATTTAAGATGACTTAATCATATTGCCCTTCTGGGAATAATTATATTCCATTTGAAGCAGATACTTTGTGATGTGACATTATAATTTAAAATAATACAATGGCTTAGAAAACACCATTATATTAGTTTTATACTTAAGAGAAAACGGGGTTTGTCCATACAGACGTTTTCCATAATTTTCTCTCTGGATTTTGACACTTATGCAAATATTTAAAAAATATAATAATAGACCAAATTCGTGTCGGTACGTTTTGATTTTTTGATAAGTTACTTCTTATAGGAGTTAGGTCTATTAAAAAATCGTTAAAATTGCCTGGTTTGAACGCCGTCAACAAAGGTTCAGTATACAAACTATTAAATGTATTTTTTTTAAAGCAAAATTTGCAGACATAGAGTATTTTATTCTAATACAGTTAGTAAAAAAATATAAATACAAAACCTCGATTTTGATAATTTCTTTAAGGTATATCAGCCTTTGGTGCTGTTGCCCCTTTCGCTCAGTAATCGGGGGAATAAAGTCGGATCTCCAGCTTCAACTAAACTTTCAACTTCGTCTTCAACATTTCGAGAACATTTTTTTTGTTTTTTTCAAATTGTTTGCAATTGCATCTCCTGCGTTTGTTTGAACAGTGGAGCGCGGTAAACACAGATTTCAACAATTCCCTCGGACCTCGACCGTATTTTTACAGAGCTTGAAAATAATGCCGTTTTGCAATAAAATCCAAATAAATGGAATATTTCTGAATTTATTCAAAAACTAAAAACTGTATTGGAAAGATAATAAAATACACTTTGAAAATTTATGTTTCAAAATAAACATATAATATTTGAAATATAAAAATTTTGCATGCAAACATAAAAAAGTTTTAAAAATGGCTTACCTTACGTTTTTTCTAACTAAAATTACTGTTAATGAAGAAAAATATAAACACATACATGTTTTATTAGAAAAATATATTATAAACATTATTGTGACCTCACTTTTAAGACATTTGATGTAAAAATAATTAATAAAAAATTCTACAACTGATTTTCAAATTGCGGTCGGAAGCTTTGGATTCATGAATTTACTTTGCGGTTTACTTTTAAATTTCAATATAAAGCGTGATATTTCATCTTTTTAACACCTCTTAGATCATATTTCTAACCATGATAGTAAGGGAGACACAACGGTTTCTTCGAGACCCATGTGAGTTGTTCCTAAAACCGAACAAATACACCTGACGGGTATCAGAAAATTTTTATATGTTTATAGGTTTGGTACAATAAATTAATTTACTTATAGGACTTATTAATATGTTTAAATTCCTTTAAGTATATTAAGATGAGTTCATGATAATAACAGTCATCCATTACATAATTTATTAAACACGTATCTACGCTCATTGTCCATAACCTCAAAAATTCACTTATTATGACAGGACCGGACCGTGCAGCTCGTGCATCTGTTATCAAAAAATTAACATTTCCCTTTCCCTGCCTTCCCCACTTCACCCGGGTGTTGCTGTGTTTTCCATCGACCACGGAAAGCATGAACATTGCGTCTGTGTGTAAGGCCACGCCCCTATTGAAAATGTTGTAAGTGATGTGGAAGCAAATGTTGTCGCAGGAGACGATAATATTGAAGGAAGAGACGCGGCTTAAAAGCGACTGTGACCAACAGTTTGGTAAATTACCCATTGATCAAATTTGGCCGGATTTCCTCTTTATGCCGACTGGGTTTCGCTACAACCGTAGCTTCTTCAGGGCAGTACAATATTCTACTAAAATCTAAATTCCACAAGTTTGCTCATTTCCTCCATAGTGTATTCCCATTTAATCTGGGACTCTTGCGCGTTTAATTTCTTGGTAAATCTAACTGCTAAATTAACATAAACACCAGGAGCACAAGAGATTAAGGAAGTTACCAATTCTCCACACAAAATTCTTCGATTCATATAGAGCTACGGGCTTATCGGGGCCTTGTCTGAATTATATAAAATTTATTATCATAATATTATTACATTATCTGCGTATTCTAGTTGGCTTTGTTATCCTATACAGTTGTTGAGTGTATCAGGAATATTGATTAGGTGGTCGGTACTTGGAAAGAAACCATTTTATTATAGAATGCTACCTAAGCGATAAGAAAAGTTAAGTGCCAACTTTTAGAGATAATTAAATTGTGTTATCAGATATTGGTTAGGCTACACAATACACTTCTCACCTAAATTATACATCTATATATCATGAACCGCTGTGCTTGGTAGATAGTATTGTTTATTTATTTATTTATTTATATAATACAAACATACAATACAAGATGATCCTTTGTCTGTCCAACTGGGAAGGATTCCTGTTTCAGGACAGCCAAATTGTGTTTTAGTACATATTCTTACAATGGAAAGGAATGGCGATTCTGTCAAGACAAATTTTGAGAACATTAGTAGTTGTATTTGTAGTGACGGGATTGTTTCTTTTTCCTTGAAAGAATCGCCAAGATGTAATTATTTTACCAGGGTCATTTTGGATAACATTAGTAATTTCATACAGAAGAGATGAATGGTTTCTTTCGGGAGATAACAAGTTTGAGATTCTTTCCAGGGCATTTTGGAGAACATTTACAATTGCATAGTTAGAATTTCCACATTTATAAGCTAGTATAAAACATAATATTATGAATCCTAAAGTACTATATTTTTTGGAAATTCTTAAGATATAGAAATTATACATTACTAAACCAGCATAAATACTGTATGACATATGAATTTCCAATTTATTAATACAGAGGATTTCAAAACATAATTTTTTGAAATGGCTAGACGTTATTTTACAGTAATCGAAAAAAAACTGCTCAAAAGATACGTAAATTTAAATTTAAGTATTAAAATAATTAACAACAATGGAAATCAAGTAATTAGGAACCAAAACAATAATTTTTTAAAATTGATATAAAAAGTAACTTTCCGATCCTTATCTCTCTTAAGTGTAAATAGCCCTTTGGAAGATAATATAATAAGAATTAACATAATATTATCAATGCTATAATTTTTTTTTACTAACTTTTTAAACAATTACTAAAAGATAATTTTTTTTTTTTTTTGCATTTACATACACTTATTTAGTACATATTAGGTATGTGACTTTATGTTAGCATATGTTCGCTCTCGACTCTCCCCATGTATCCTTCCTACCTACCTGTGTAGACCTGTCATTTTGAATTAACCACATTATCAGTCATAAATTGATCCTCGCACAATAATTATCTTCGCATCAATATTCCGCTATTTCGCTCTCTGCCGGTGTGAATCCGCCGCCGCTATACAAATGACAGAATAAAGTTCACAGGTTGTCATTTCAGTTGCTGTAAGTCATTTCTTTCATTTCCCTTGCCTGTGACATATTTTTCTCCTTGTGCAGTGATTTCATAACGCATACTAAAGGTCCTTCGATTACAAAATTACACTCACGTATAATATAATATACGGTGCCGATTAAAGGCTCATTTTACCGATTACCTTCATGGTTGACATCTGTAGTGTATAGGTTAATCATGTAGTTTCAGCATCCTTCAATAGATGTCATTAGTTTAGTTAGTTACACGAAATTTTGCTAGATTCCAAGAGATGTCAGTTGAGTAGTACCGTCTATCGTCGTTCGTGTCTTATATATATATATATTTTTTTTTTATTTTATTTATTAAGTTAAAAGCAATATACACATTTCGCTTTGTTGACTTAAGTATACATTGATAAAAAAATATTAATAATGATGGTTTACTACCTAACACCAAGTAACACATTTTTTTGAGTAAGAACATTTTGGTTTTGCTATTTAATCTAGAGAGCAAACAGTTTTTTTTTTAAATATATTCATTTTATTTTCGGTTGTCAGACTAGCAGGAAGGAGATTATATATGGTTAGATACGTTTTTAGATTTTCATGGCCAAAAGCATTTTCGTTGTTTGTTTTTGAGGTGTTATTGTATTGTGTGGTGTTGCGCTACCTCCTACCTAGCGCAACACGGCATAACACCCCAAAAACAAACAATGAAAAAGAGATTATATATGTTTATACCCTTCTATCCTATGTTTCTTTTGCCACACTCTGTCTTTGTTGAATTTGTGTATAATTTATTACGTCGTCTTGTGTGGTGTTCATGTACTTGTTATGTTTCCATAAATGTAGTATTTGTGTGTATAAAGCCATTTTGGATTTTGTAGATTAATAAGCATATGCATGGTTATGTAGATTGCCGAAGGTATCGGAGAGTAGGGCGAACGCCATCAGTCCGGAAGCCGGCAGCCTCAGAACGCTCAGAACAACTTAGAGCCTACTCAAGTAAGGACGTCTAGTACAGCGTAATATTCAATGTAATCCTTACTTAATAAATCAACTTTCACACGAACTTGAAACTTATTTGGAAGTTTTCCAACTTTTCTAAAGTTGTGTTAATCATTGATATTAACAGATACAACAACATCACATTACCGATATTGCAGTTTGTAATGCTAACACAATTTAAAGCAAAAGTTATAGAGTTCATTTAAACAAAGTTACAGATCCAAGTATAAAATAAACCACAACGAAATTAGATTTTTTTATTGGGTTGTTTGGTATTGCACATGTAAAAATGACAATATTTCAAAATTTATTAAATAATATTTGTGTGCAGTTGATATTATTCATATAAGAACAGGTCGTTTCTACGACTCATTCTAGAGTTCAACAGCTCGGCTGTGGAACAATTTTCCGGGATCTGTGTGTAATGTTTTAGGATTCTCTCAAAGATTAGAAAGGAGATACTTTATTTTTTATCGAACAAGTATAAAATTTTATTGACACCGAAATAATACAACCCAAGGAATTTAATTTCCCCCCAACGGAACTGATATGTGTTTCTTTCTAGATGGTTTGATGCAGAAGATACCAATAATAATTAGCTTTACAAACAATATATTAATTTCAGCTCTGTTGGGAGGGGTGAAAGGAGCCTGCCATCTATCTTAATAATCTCAAACTATTTATTCAAAATCTTATGTTATCAACAGGGATCTCTTCAAGACTCAGGTTCACTTTTTCTACAAAATGGTCCTCCACACAGCATCCCCAAAGATGGCGCGGAGTTGAAGTAAAAATGAATAAAAATTAACGGACGCATTTTAACTTGTGTTGAAAATGCAATAAAAGAACGATATATTATGTATTTTTTTGATATAGGTACGTTTACAAAAAATATGCTTTCATGCGGAAATCCTTTGATGTATTTATTTTTGTGAGAATCGGCTCAAAGCTGTGCCTTTAGAGCCTCGGCAAAGCCTTAGAGGTTTAAGCATATTTCAATTGACTTTCATCACACGAATAGAAATGCTATTATTGGTGGAGCTGTTTGTGCTTTTAAAAAAGAATTTTATGTTTCCGTCCCCCGAACGCTAAATATATTTTATTTTTAATTTTATTACGTGAATAATACATGTGGAATTAATAGAATTACTGCCGTATATCACTAGTATTCTAATATGTAAAAAATCTTACGATATAAGTCTTGAAATTAGTAAAACTTAATATTTAGTATTATTTCTTAAGCATTTATTTCTAGATATTTTTTGGTTTTCAAGTGTTATTCACAATGTACATTTGTTTTTTAAATAATAGAACACTATAATTCACCATTGTTGACCATGTTTCCTTGTTATTTGACTCCTCCCACCGTTCCCCCAATTCGGATTCGCCCAAATCACCACTTCCACAACCCTCATCTAATAATTTGTAATCATTTCTGAACTATTATAATTTTAAAGTTAAAATAAATAAATATAATGTACATCTATAAAAATAAATAAATAAAATGTAGATATTAATAACAAATATACATCTATCGTCGTAAATAATAATAAAAAATAATAATTATATTTAAACCACTTCACAGTGGTGTAAAACAAACGTATATATTTTTATTATAAATTAGAGCGAGTCACAAAGTTAATGCTTATTACGAATATGAAAAAAACTATTCTTTTTTTTTTGTGAGACTGCACAAGAGTCCCGACTTCTTCCAACCTTCTGGAGCCAGTGAGATTATGTCATCCCCAATAATTGGGTTACATTGTGAGGTGAAGGTATGGGGGAAGAGGACGTTTATTTAACCACTGGAGCGACAGAGCAAATTAAAACTTTTTCCTCGGATTTCTAAAGGAAAATTTTCCGCCCACATTTAAAAAATCATACCTCCGAATTTGAATACGCAGACATACAAACTGATTATAGTTCTATATAGCCAATGAATTCACTTATCTCTTGTGTATTATAAGATTTATAAAAAAAAAATATTATTAAATCGCTAACTTTAAAACATATTAAAGAATCTTCTGAATATTTATTGTGTTATATTTTGAATGTACAATATATTATAATATGGTCGCATTAATAAAAAAAAAAATTGCCACATTTTGGCAACAAAGCAATCCGTGGTTGTGGAAATAGTGCCATATTGTGGCAAAAAGCGCTGGAGTGGTTAAAAAAGTAAGAACAGTACAAAAAAAAAAAAAATTAAACTTTATCTAAATTAAAAATTTATAAACAAGGAAATGGTTTGTTTTTTGAAAGCAAAACCCGGTTGGCGTCAAAAATATGCATAAAATATCATTTGAAGAAAAGTTGTTTTTACAAAGTTTTATTTGGTGCATTATTCAACCCCCGGTTTGTTGACTTGCGTGTTAGGGGTATTAGGGGTCGTTGCATTGCTACGTGGAACAGCGCCATGGGATTTTAAATTAATGCACCGCGTTCACTTGTCACTGTCAGAACCCCCAGACGATAAGGGGGAAAAAGTTGTAAAAAAATATCTGGAAACACGATTTTATTGCATATCAACGTCATAATTATACGTCAAGAAGGGAGCGTAATGAACCGTTGGCAACACCAAATAAATTATTTATTTAATCATCGTTAGCGATTAAATGGCTTTGCTCTAACCACAGAGCTAATTCGATCCTATCCCCTTCGGTTATATTTAACCGTATCGTACTTCGACTAAGAACTATGAACATTTTCTTCAATTTCTTAACGCATATTTTTTAATGGCTGCTACAGTAGTAAGAGCAGAGTTCTGGTAAGGCCTTTTAATGGCTGCCACCGAATTTTTTTTCACATTTATAAATATATATTATTAACCCTTCAAAATTCAAATTTAATTAAATTTTACAATTTGAGGCTTTACTCTTTAAGTTAATCTAATAATAAGTTATTCAAATATATTTATAGTTTTTATCAAATTTGTTTTGCATAATTCCATTTTAATTATTTTAATGTGAGAGTCCCTAATATTGTCTTCAATGATTAATATTGCCTCCAGTGAATTATATTGTCTTCAATGATTAATATTGCCTCCAGTGAATTATATTGTCTTCAATGATTAATTTTGTCTTCAATGATTAATATTGTCTTCAATGATTAGTATTGTCTTCAATGACTAATATTGTCTTCAATGATTAATATTGCCTCCAGTGAATTATATTGTCTTCAATGATTAATTTTGTCTTCGATGATTAATATTGTCTTCAATGATTAATATTGTAGTCAAGTATTAATATTGTCTTCAATGATTAATATTGTCTTCAATGATTAATATTGTCTTCAATGATTAGTATTGTCTTCAATGACTAATATTGTCTTCAGTGATTATATTGTCTTAAATGATTAATATTGTCTTCGATGATTAATATTGCCTCCAGTGAATTATATTGTCTTCAATGATTAATATTGCCTCCAGTGAATTATATTGTCTTCAATGATTAATTTTGTCTTCGATGATTAATATTGTCTTCAATGATTAATATTGTAGTCAAGTATTAATATTGTCTTCAATGATTAATATTGTCTTCAATGATTAATATTGTCTTCAATGATTAGTATTGTCTTCAATGACTAATATTGTCTTCAGTGATTATATTGTCTTAAATGATTAATATTGTCTTCGATGATTAATATTGCCTCCAGTGAATTATATTGTCTTCAATGATTAATATTGCCTCCAGTGAATTATATTGTCTTCAATGATTAATATTGCCTCCAGTGAATTATATTGTCTTCAATGATTAATATTGCCTCCAGTGAATTATATTGTCTTCAATGATTAATATTGCCTCCAGTGAATTATATTGTCTTCAATGATTAATTTTGTCTTCGATGATTAATATTGTCTTCAATGATTAATATTGCTTCCAGTGAATTATATTGCCTCCAGTGAATTATATTGTCTTCAATGATTATTATTGCCTCCAATGATTATTATTGCCTCCAATGAATTATATTGTCTTCAATGATTAATATTGTCTTCAATGATTAATTTTGTCTTCAATGATTAATATTGTCTTCAATGATTAATATTGTAGTCAAGTATTCATATTGTCTTCAATGATTAATATTGTCTTCAATGATTAATATTGTCTTCAATGATTAGTATTGTCTTCAATGACTAATATTGTCTTCAATGATTGATTATATTGTCTTAAATGATTAATATTGTCTTCAATGATTAATATTGTCTTCAATGATTAGTATTGTCTTCAATTACAAATATTGTCTTCAATGATTATATTGTCTTAAATGATTAATATTGTCTTCGATGATTAATATTGCCTCCAGTGAATTATATTGTCTTCAATGATTAATATTGCCTCCAGTGAATTATATTGTCTTCAATGATTAATATTGCCTCCAGTGAATTATATTGTCTTCAATGATTAATTATTATTATTATTAACTTAGTCCCTAATTTTGTCTTCAATTTATTCATTATTACAATTTGAGGTTTTACGTATGAAGTTATTCCAAAGTAACATATTTTTTATTGTTATCGGGGTCAATTTGCAGAACTCATTTTATTTGTATATTTTTTTTTAATATTTAGCTGAAGTTCCCAGACGCAGAGATTTTAGACATCAGATGTAGACAATAATGCCGTCCGAAACGTCAGGTAAAGAAGGAGGAAAGGCAACATGCCAGAATAGCCCAAAATTTAATCACTTTTTTCACAAATTTTTATAATAAAATTATGGGTATCCTATCTGATAGAGGTTAGAGAGAGAATCAAATGGAAAAATACTAATTGCTGGTCTTTAACCCTCTTACTCATAATCGTAGTATAATTAATACGCGTCGTATTAGTCGCGTCGTAACAGTTAAAAACTTTACTTATTATCACTGCGTGGGCATGGTTAAAACGGCTTTAAACCAGGTTTAATGCCAAATTTACAATACCAAGGATGAGTCCGCGGATACCGCCAAGTAGGGGGTATATGATTTAAAACATAACCACGATAAGTTTCAGCTCATAAAATAAACACACCGACGATCCCGAAGACCTTGTCGAATTTGCAAAAAATTTAAAATGGTGTGGTTGGCTTTTTTTATTTCCTTTTGTTGATTTAAAAGTCTGATTTTCATAATTTTGGATGAAGTGAAAAGAAATAAATATATTTTTCTTATATGCTATATTTATTGATCTCAAAAAAGTAAAAATGCAGTAACTAAACTTTAAGCAGCACTACTGCAAAAATTACAAAAACCGCACATCCGACATTATTCTTCGGGACCGTCGATACCTAACTAAATAGATTTACAAGAATATTATGAACGCTAAAATGAATTCACCTTACGTATATGTTTGTAGGAATGCTTCCATTAATTCGCCCCACGTTGGGCGCCAAAATGTTATAAAGAAATTGCGGGATAGATTATTTAAAGAAGAGCATGAGACTAATATATGGTTTTATCTGTTTAAAGTCTTATCTCGGGGTGGAACTTGTATAGGCGGCTTTGGATACGTGTGTGAGCAGGGGTTATATTAAATTAAAGACTTGCGGACTTTTTGATGAGTGAATATGACAATTTTAATAGCCTGTTTCTCATACTCAGATAGACCTGTAAATGTCGGTAAAATATATGTGTGAATAAATAAGTATGTATATGAAGGTATATGTACATATGTGTGTCTAAATATGAATTCGTGTATGTATATGAATATGTGTGTGTGTAGATGTATGTGTGCATGCGCGTATTTACGCGCTTATGGACACATGTCTACATATACAACTAGAAAAAAGAGTTCTATGTATGATCTAATCCTGCATAATAGCATGTCTTATTCTTTTTATTCTTTCTAATTTTCATTTTACTGTTTTCTATTTTAAATTTTCTATTTCCATCACATTTTTCCTATTTTAAACATGTATACATTTAATCCATATGTTTAATAGCATTTCTCATTATTTTTTTACTTTTTCATTTTCCTTTTTTCTATTTTATATTTTCTATTTCCATTATAATTTTTCTTCTATAACTTTTCCTATTTTCAACATCTTTATATATTTAGTTCTTATGTTTACACTAAACACCACAAAGCAACTATATTTTATTGGTCACCATGAAACAGGCAGTCGCCTAGTATGGTGATCTAATGTATCACATATATGTAAATGTTTTAATGTGTATAATCGTGTATTTTATAAATAAATAAATAAACAATAGAGTGCTTTTACACTGAAATGTTTGTCTATTTAGAAATTACAAATGCACAAAGATAATGATGAATTTAACGAGAGCTAGTTACTCCTATTTTATATTTTGCCTTATTTGTGTCTTATTCACAAATGTTGGTATCGGATAAAAAAGTCTTAATTTGTACGAAATACACCACAAGAATTAAACTTCCCGTGGTCAAGGAAAGGTTAAGATCATTGCTCCTCTGTTATGAACACTAATTATTACAGTGTCCTCTAGGCGGCAGCTAGTTTTAAATCCATGAGGGAAAAGAATATCACATTTTTTAAAACTTTTTTGATACAACTTTCCTTCAAAGGCGACCGTGTTTTACGCCCGTATCAAGTTTTGATAAAACATGGATAAAAAAACAACGCATGAACTTTTAACTGGCTTTTCAGAGAATAAAAGTTGTCACAGAGAAAACCTGCATTTAATAAATAAAAACGTTGATTTTTAGAATTAGATCTCTCTGTTACAATAGGTATATTATTTATATCTTACTAATATTATAAACGCGAAAGTTTGTATGGGTGTATGTATGTTTGTTACTCTTTCACGCAAAACCTACTGAATGGATTTTAATGAAACTTTACAATAATATAGCCCATACCTCAGAATAAAATATACGCTATAATTTATAAAGCTAGCTATTTATTTTCAATATATTGAAAATAATAATTATTGTTTAATAGAAATATCAAAATTTAAGAATGACATTTTGCAAAACAATGATTGTCAAATCAAAATTCTATTTTAGAAAATATTTAAATTAGTGAATTTATTTGAAGTACTGGCCTAATACTTTAAATCGAATCAAGAATTATAGATATTTTAAATAAATAGATTAAGAGTTTTGGTACAAACATAGATGGGACCTAGGAAAAGAAAGTACATTACTCGAAGTACTTATCCTACGCAGACGAAGTCGCGGGCAGAAGCTAGTTAATAATATACCTATTGTGACAGAGAATCCGATCTAATTCTAAAATCAACTACTAGATCGTATTCCTCTGTTACAATAGGTATAAATATTATTAAAATTAAAAACCTTCAAAAATTTGGCGTATTTTGTCACAGGCTAAAAATATTCCCGCTTTGCAATAAAATCCACATAAATGGAATATTTGTTAATGTATCCGAAAACTAAATGTGATGAAAAGTTTTCGAAAGGTGATGAAACAGTCTTTCAAATTTTATTATTAGAAATAACCATGTAATTTTTAAAATATATTTTTTTTAATGAAAACTTTAAAAAGTTTTAAAAATGACTCACTTTACGTTTTTGCAAGTAGCGAGAGGAAAGGGGGATTGGAATGCAAAATAAACACCGCTTCGTGCATTAATTGGAGCACGGCGATAAAATCGTTAGACACAGGGAAAATAACGTGAGAGTAAGGCAAAGTCGAACCCACGCATTTCACTCGGCTGATTACAGTAACAGGCTTTAGCTATTTTGCAAGTGGCGGCGATTGTTGTTGATGCTCGTTGTTACTTGTACTGATTTGTTAGTTCTTTTACCGCAAGCACAATTAATAGGGTATTACCAGAGAATACCGGAAATTAGTCATTTTTAAATCAAATTCTAGACGTATTGACTCTTTCTTACAAAAAAACATAAATTGATTTTAAAAGATTGTTATTTTATCTGGTACACGCAGTTTTAAAAATTTGAAAAACCAAGATTATTTTTAATATACTGTGATGATCTCGCCTTTCAGCCAAAGAATTAGTATTTTCAGTATACCTAAAAAAGGAAAGCACATATGGAACTGGGGTAGAGTTCTTCTCAGACGTTGGGACAATTAACATTCCAAAAAAGTCAGTTGAAGCAAAATTTATGACTACAGCAAACAAAAAAAATAAGGGCGAAACCTACTCATGAAATAATTAATGGGTCCTAAATTTAGTTTTAAGACTAACATATGAGGCACAAAGGTTGACAGAATCGATTTATTAATGGTCAAAATTGTCACTAAGGCGTTTGCACTAAGTGACATTCCTGGACCTCGATTTTGACGCAGTTAGAAAAAAAACAACAGGATGTTATTTTAACATCCAATGAACGAACATCTAAAGGCGAGACTACATGTGTGGCAAGAAATAATTCATAAGCTTTTGGGTTTTTTATGACGTAGTTCTGAGTACAGAAGACATGGTTGGTACAGACTCGGACTGGTAGACACAGGTTAGCAGTTATTGAAACGAAAGTTATAGGCGTATTTAGGGACGTATCGTAAATAAAAATGATAAAAGTAAGTAACTTGTTATTTACTATTAAACGTAGTGCTATCTACTGAGTGGTTGATTCACTCCGCCATCAAACAATAATGAACAATTAATTCACTATAATAAATATTGAGGTCAATATTCGAGATAAAAACTATCCTACCTTAGGTTGGGAAAAATTACGGATAGTGTGCTAAATTTCATCAGAATCGGTTGAGGGTTTCGGAGGCTATCTTGAACAAACATCGTGGCGCGAGATTTTATTTATATATTATGTTTGGACTCTTATTGTACATAAATGGGTGCAGGGAACATACTTGCATTGTAGGTCTATTTCCAATAAAGGCACTTTAATAAGAAGGTGCGCTAATTTGTGCGGGCGAAGCATCCCTGATACGGGCCCGGCCTTGAATGCTTAACAGAGAGGGTCGTTTTCAAATATGAAGACAGATGGTCGATTTCAGGGGAGAGGACGAGAAGGTCGCTTAGAAATAATTTTAAATAGCGAAGGGCATTTTTAATTACGAAGACGGACAGTCGGTTCGGGGAGTGATAGAAAACGGTCGATTTTCGATGGAAGACGGGAAGGTCGCGCAAATAAGTTAATTAGGGAAGTGAAATTTTAATTACGAACACGGATAGTCGATTTCAGGGGGGAAGACGGGAAGGTCGCGCAAATAAGTTAAATAGCGAAGTGCATTTTTAATTACGAGCACAGATAGTCGATTTCAGGGGAGAGGACGAGAAGGTCGCTTAGAAATAATTTTAAATAGCGAAGTGCATTTTTAATTACGAGCACGGATAGTCGATTTCAGGGGAGAGGACGAGAAGGTCGCTTAGAAATAATTTTAAATAGCGAAGTGCATTTTAATTACTAACACAGATAGTTTTATTTAGAAGCATGCACCAAACTGCATGAAATATATACTGGTTGTGAATGTGAAAAAAAATGTGACCGGATAACACTGAGATGGTTGGGTAAGTGAATGCAAATGGACTGACAATAAAATCATAATTATTAATCAACACCTTGCAATTTGGGCCTTGAAATTTGAAAATTGAAATGGATTTTGTGCATCTTGAAGCAAACTATTTTCTTCGTAAGTTGACCTATTGAGGAGGCAATAAGCAATATTTAGTTATCCCAAATAATATTTATAAAATAATTGTAATTTTGCAAAGATTTAAATTTTCACATTCAAATTGAACAATTGATTGTATATTATTTCAGTGAAACTCACGCGAGCTTCCCTATCTCTTGATCGGCGGAAACGAAGGAAACGGATCATTGACTCGATTCTGAATATCGGTGACCTTGCGCGGATGGACTTGAACCCTGAACCTAGAAAGGGCCCTGTATCAGCTGTGTCGGTGATTGACCACGAGTCTCACCTAACCCAGGCACTCGACATTGTCCGGAGAACAAAGGACTTGATCCCACTATGTCACTGGTACGGCTTCCGTTTCGACAGTATTAGCGGTGAGAGAGCAGACAAGCAGAACATCTGTAATAGGAGTCTGAGGTCATTGACAGCTTTTCTATTTCCGCTAGTCTCCAGACGAAGGGGACAAGATCGTGATGGGCTCCGTTATCTTATGTTGACACGTGAGAGATGACCCTTGTATTCGTTTGGACGAAGGGAACAATGGCTTGTATTGTTTCGATGATTTCCGACGGGCTTTCGTTGTTCCTGAGAAACACTATAGTCGGGAATGAGTTCTGAACGAAGGTGTCGAAGTTCGTGGGGCGGAGCTGACCAAATTCACGACTTGGAAGGTTCAGCTCGCGAGTTCTTGACCCGGGAACCAGGATTACATTCTGGATTGACAGTGTGAGGTTGTTGTCGCGAGATGAAGACGGGTGCTGTAAAGCTCAGGCCCGCGAATTTACACAAGGAGCACTGTTCTCGTCGCGCTTGCTTGAGTCGTGCAGGGCCCAGTCTTCACTCAAATTAACTACCGACATAAATTAGTGGCGTACACATTTGGATATACTAAACACGCACTCTACAGTTCGTACCCTTTTACTTAACGGATTTGGCAGGTGTGATTGACGAAAGTCTGGGAGCTGACAGTTTGCTGTAAAGGATGCTGAGGAGGCGGCGAAGAATTCGGCTCCTGAGCCTACTAATTTTACTTCTTCGATACCAGTGGGATGCACGCGGGGATTCCCGACCCCTGACTTATCCGCAAGTATTCACTTCGGTATAATGTTCATGGCTGCGGTTAGCTGGGCGGACCCTTAACCTTCAGCATGCTGGCCATCATCAACATATCATCATAATCATCATCATCAGGCCCGGGCCGAAGGGCACGACCTGAACCGGAAGTCATCTGAGCACTTTCTGAGAGCTCTTAGACATACTTCAATCACACTCGGCGGAACGGAGCGTCATTTTTATGTCTAGCGACATGGAATGACCTTTCATCATGAATCTTCAACCTATCATCTTAATCATCATACCATCTTACCTTGCGAAGATTTGGTAGAGATATTCTCCCATTGCCGCATTGTACTATGGAGATTACAACATATATCATCAACTACAAAAATCACACACATTCCCCTCCCGACAGGGACGAAACATGTCAATTTTCATCAGTTGCGAGGCAACAAATAAATCTTCCTGGAGGCGTTGGGATTGGGGTTAGCTCGACAGGTTTTCCTTCATCGAGCTAATTGGGAATTGGAGGAGACCAATCGTAGCAAGCACATGTTTGTCCCTATTCCTACCCATTATACCTACCTGTAAGTAGATTGCATACAACTAACAGCCAATAGGAACTTAGAATAACTAATTGAATTATTGTATGAATGATGTTTTGATATACTCTAACAAAAGGGTTTATAACTCCGAGTTTAGGTAGAACGGCACAGAGAGTTAGGTATATCGTAATTAGACTATTCGTCAATAGCATGGGGAAGGGTATTAGATCAGTAAATAGTAAGATATACTGGGAAGTTAAATGATTAGCCAGTTAGATAGAATATCGTCATTGTTGAAAATCTGACAAATTGCAACACACCACAGCTAAGAACCAAAAGTTACCACAAATCCGTTTAATCTACCTGAATTAGCGCTATAAAGGCGAATCAAAAATAATCACAACGTGTCTAGTTAATTCAAAAGTAATTAAACAACAATTTATCAGTACGTACTTGCCTACGTACTGGCAGCTCCAGCAGTAACTTAAGGTTTTCAAAACTTAAAGTTATACGAAAAAAAAAAAAATGATCACCCTTAAATAGGGTTGATTTAAGTAAGAAGGGTCAAAAGGTGTTAGAACCATTACAATACTAAGGTTGGTCGTTGGTCGTTGGCAGATTTGTTCAATTTTCAAACGATAGATTCTATTAAATAACCTAAATTTCAAATCTTATAATAATACAATTTGGGAGGCGGGAATGGGTACCGCCGCCCCGGAAACCATTTATTGGATAACCAACACCTCTGCCATAGGCCACCCCAAGTGGTTCGCTACGTTTGGTGACTTAGCAGGGGTGCCCGGGTTCATGGGGTAAGGTTTATCTAGGTCTTGGCGGCGGATGATCTAGACACACTGAACCCCAGATTCCTACCCAACCCTCATACTTTTTTCCTTCCCAGAACTTCCTCTCCTTCCTTTCCTTAAAAATACTCTCCACACAGCATCCCCAAAGTTGACATAGGCCCTGAGAGAAATCATTTTCCTCAGGGCCTACTGTGTGGACCTAATGTAAAAAAAAATACAACAAAATAAATCAATACATTATCTAGTAAACACAGTTTTCGGAATTTCAATTTTTATTAAATTAAAATCATTAAAAAATAAATCCGAGAACGCGCTTTGTGACAAAAATTCCTCAGTTTTTTCTATTTATTTACGGTCTTACAATATTTAAAAAAATTTTACACTCTTATTTTGTTTAGACTTTATCGAAAAAATGTAAATACTTATTATCAAAAAATTCTTACAAGAAGTATACGATATTTAATAATTTATTATCGTGAGTTTTGAGCATTTTTGTTGCTTTCTTGAATGTAGGTATATATCAAAAAAAAGTTTTGAATGAAATAAATCGATATAAATTTTTTTATTTAAAAAATTTGATACGGGGAATAATCGATGTTTCTCATTGGAACCTCCCTGTAGAGTTGCAAGCATTTTTAAACTTTTATTTTCAGCCGCTGGTCAATCGCACTTAAATAAACAGAGTAATTAGACTATTATTATTACATACTCCTTTCGCTAAACTAACTTTTGGCCAAAGATATTTCAACAAAGCTATACAATGCACTTTCACTGGCCATTAGACATAACACAAATAATTTTTAATATAAATCCGTCAAGTCAAAAATACGTCAAGTCTTGGATCATCAGCCAAGACATATCTAACATCAAAGATTTTAGCAAAACGAATTTACAAGTATGTATTTCCAATGGTATGTTGTTGGTCGTCTTTTATTGAAAACGTTACATTGTTTTGTTATTTGAATTTATGTCTAAGATAGGACTGTAAGATAATTTTATTTGTTTATTGATAATGTACTCTTTATTATTAAGGGATTTATTTATTTCTTACCCTAATTTTCCAGATCCCGATCTGTACAGACTAGTAAACTCCAGCAACCTTGTCCTTGCGTCACACTGCCATTATTTGTAACACCGCCATTGCCCTCGTCCCAATAAACTCCGCCGTCGCGTTTCCCGCGTTTTCGTCTTGGAATAATTCGGAAGCCTTGCCAAGAGAGGGCGAGGTCAATTATTATTGTTGTTTTGATACTTTGACAGTGCGCACACACTCAGTTCTACTCATTAATTATGTAGTCTACTCTTACCGGCACTATTCATTTCTACATTTAGCGGAATGTTCTACTATCCTATCCTACTACGGATTCGAAATAAATAGAATAATTCATATGAGTGCTGGGGATTTGTTTGAAGAATTTTTAGAGAGAAAAGCGCTATGCTCCAGAGGTGAAATAGAAGTTTTAGAAAAAGGAATATAATATTTTTAGAAAATGTCCAGTTTTTACGTTAATTTGGACCAACATTGAAAATAATCACATTTCTGTTAAAGAATGTGTTAATTCAAGTATTCCGAACTGTATTACAGAAACTTGGAACGTAATACGTGTTTTGTACAAACAAAAATAAATGGAATAAATGAAGAGAAGAGAAAGAATAAAAATAAAAATAAAAATAAAAATAATAAAAAATAAGAATTTAAAAAAAAATTGTAATAAAAGAAAAAAACGTTTTAAATACAATAACTGTTGTTTGTTTAGCACAGATATTGAATTAATATAAAAATAATAATAATGGGTATATACTTATCCCCACCCCCTCGCCAATACCCTCAGCTTTAAAACCTGCAAATGGAAATAAAAGATCGCAAAAAGGCGTTTTTAATTTTTTTTTAAATTGCTTTACATAGATAGTAGATACGACAAATTTGTGTTCTACCGTCAATCGCTCAATTTAAAATCACGCACATAAAAATGCATTTTTTTAATAATTTTTATTATTTAGCTTTAAATTTTTTCATCATATGATAAAAATAAAGTTAAATATTGTTTTTAAATAATCATCAATAACTCATTAGTTGTCTCTAAAATCATGATAAATTTAATTTGTAATTTATATATTTTATAAATTTAAAACAAAAATAAATAAAGTAACACATATCAGTACTAATTACTATATATAGTAGACTTTACCTTTTGATTAAAAAAATACTTTTCAGTTTGGAGAGATATTTTAGCCTCAAATCAAAATTTTAGATTTGCATGCTTGAGGAATGTTCATAATCTAAATCTAAAAATATTCGATCATTTTATGAAAGTAAGAACCCAGATTCGATTCGAATCTATTTTTTTATATTCACACCACTAGTCACCGAATGTGGATTCCAAAACGTTTGATTACCCAACCGTAAAATTCACTTCCTTCCGCGAAGTCTAATTTACCATAAACCTAACTGCGAGTTCCTACTCTAACTTACTGAGTAGCTAGTTATTAAGTTCTCGTTGAAAACTGAGTTTATCTGAAAGGCTTTGCATCCAACCAGGAATAAACTTGAATATGGTAAACAACCTAAGAGTATGGATATTAGAGAGACGGCAAGTGAAGTGTGCCCGCGCGCTCCAAGTGTGCCTTTTCGAGAATTCTACCCAAACGGCTTACATTGGCTGCTGGTTTTTGGCCGTTTAATACGTTCCGACATTTTTACGACGGCAGCCATCTTACATGGTGACAGCCAATGTCAGCCGTGTGGGTAGAATTCTCGAAAAGGCACACTTGGAGCACGCGGGCACACTTCACATGCCGTCTCTCTAATATCCATACTCTTAGTAAAAAACCGTACTTTCTCAGGTTTTGTTCACATGATTTGGGTTTTTTTTTTGTACTGAACAAGTTAATAAAGATCACTTCTTTAAGACCCATTGACCATTGGCCTTTAGATATATCAACATTTTTGATACAACATCGTCTTGAGTCATTTCAATAATCCAAAGTGTGATTTTTATCATACTTTTTTTACAAGAAAAGACTAAGGGAGGTTCCGATGAGAAATATCGAATATTCCCTGTATCGTATTTTTTAAAGTAAAAACTTAATATCGATTTATTTAATTCAAAACAGGCTTTCATATACAGGTTGTTAAGGTACGTACTTGACTTACTTTAACCAGGGATTCCTGACATTATTTGAAGTAAAAAATGTAAATAAAATTTTGGTCTCCGGTGAATTTTTGGTTTTTTTTTTTCGACAAAAACTAAAAAAAGAGTAGGTGTTGGACAGTTGGGGGGTAAGTGGTCGGGCGTATACTCGGCTGAGTGACCAGTGACGTCATGTCGAAGATTTTTTTTTTTGTTTGAAATTAGAGAAAAAATATTTTGAAACAAAAAAAAAGTCTTCAAAAAAGTCACCGGAGACCAAAATTTCGTTTGCAATTTTTACTCCAAATAATGTCAGGAATCACTGGTTAAAGTAAGTCAAGTACGTACCTTAACACCCTGTATACCTACAATAAAGTAAGCAATAAAAATGCTCAAAACGCGTGATGATAAATTATTAAATATCGTGAACTTTATTATTATAGTAATTTTTGATCATATGTATTTGTGATTTTTCAATACTTTCTAAACAATATAAGCGTATAAAAAAATCTGTAATTTTTTAACTTACCCTAAATAAATAGAAAAACTAAGGTATTTTCGTCACAAAACACATTCTCGGATTTCTTTTTTAATGATTTTATTCGAACTAAAATTAAAATTCTGAAAGGTGTCTTTACTAAATTATGTATTGATTTATTTTTCTGTATGATGATTATATTATTTGAAATTTGTGTTGTATAATACAATATTTCGTTTGAAAATTTAACAAATCTGCCAACGACCAACGGTATAACCTTAGTATGACTGGTCAGTGGTTGAGTGGGCATAGCGTTTGGGTTCCGTGGCGTTCCGTGTTCGATTCCTCGGCTGGCTAAGTCCTCCATCACAACACAAGCAACATCTTCCGCTTAATGTGGTGGTAGTAGGAGATTTTCAAATGTTGTTGGGTTATTCGTAACCCGGTAATGTTTGTCTTTCTTTTTAAAAAAAAAAATTAAAATTAAAAATAAACTTATTTATTATAATAAATATTAAAAATAAACTTAGTATATTAATAAATCATTTTTAAATACCTTTTTTTGGCACGAAGGGGATCCCACTGAATTATGATGTAATATAAATAACCCCGTTTAAATACTACCGTTCTGCCTGGTTCTGTGCACGGTAGTGTATACAGAATGTTGTAATTTCAGAAAATATGGGTGTACTGTTTTTCAGAATACAGATGTGTAGTCGTAATTTAACAATTTTCAGAATGTGCTGAAGTGATAATTGCTGTTCTCGAAAGTCATAAAATCTACGAGAGTCTGAAAATAGTTTAGAACGCTCGTAAAAGCTATAAAATTATGATAAATCTTTTTGTAAGCAATTTTGTGCAAGGTATGAGAACATTTATTTAAAACTTTTAATTTGTTTAGCTCATAAAATAGTGCACAGGTAGATAAATCATTTTAAAAACACTCTTTTTTATTTATTTAATGCATGATTTATCGAAAGTACATAGTTTATTGTGATATTTCACCCTCCATGCTATAGGGATGACCCTGTGTTATAGCGGGTGAATTTTACAGTTTGCGGATATATATTCATTAATATTGGTTGATAATTTTCATTAATTAATACTATGCACATAATTCTTCTACAATAAAAAAGTTATATGTAGTTAGATTGAATTACAAGAATAAGATGAAGAAGTTAAAGAATTATTAGAAAAGAGAAATTTAAGGAATTATTAGTATATAAGTCACAGTAATCAAGATAGGAAATAAAGAAAAAGAATAAAGATAAATTATTTTTTGCCTGCTTTTAATACTGTGCATCCAATTCTTCTATAATAAAAAAAAAGATGTATAGTTAGATTGGGTTACAAGAAGAAGATGAAGATGAAGAAGATGAAGAGAAGAAGAAAGAGAATTATTAGAAAATGAAAAATTTGAGGGATTATTAGTACATAGATCACACTAATTAAACTTGTACATACTATACTGCTAAGGTAGAAAATAAAGATATATTATGTTTTGTCTGAAAGGTGATTAGATTGATAGAGTGTAAAATGAATGGGTATTGTAATTGTAATGTATTCCATGTGTAAGGATTCATCTCGTTATTTGTTTTTTAAGTTTTCAGGCATAAGGTTAAAGATTTTAGGAGTTTATGTAGTAGTTTATCTACTAGATGAATCAATATTTTTTTTTTGTAATTTTGATTTGAATAGATGCCGTCAGGTTTAGAGCATATGTCAAGTTCTGACAGATGTCCAATAGTAAGAGCAGTACACCCCAGCAATAGGTACAGTGTATGTCGACGATCACCATCAAACTCAGATTCAATACGTACATAGATAGTTAGAGAAGGTTGTGTGACCCAGAAGTATAAGTAATTGTAAATACGTAAAGATAATTAATAATGAATATACCAGATTTTACAAGGATCTTACTATTCTTGAAGAGCCATTACTTATGTCTGTAACGGTGACCAGAATGTTCAGTGGAAACTTTTAAAGTGTGTGAATATTGAGTACCAACTTTTCATCGGATGTTAATTCCTCACATGATAATTCATCATGCCTCGAAGCGTCGAAAACTGATAATTGGGGTTTTTAACCTTAGGTTAGGTTAGGTTAGGTTAGGTAAGGTTAGATTAGGTTAGGTAAGGTTAGGTTAGGTTAGGTTAGGTTAGGTTAATGTGAGTTATGAAGTGATGAATTATCATGTGAGGAAGTATCGTGTCTGAATAAATTTACTATGGGAATTCAGACGCTGAGATCTCATAGTCCGAGAAATCGTTGTGCCTCCTTTAATATATTAATTAGAAATATAATCCAAACGGCATTAGAAAGAGAAAACACCACGCTTTATATTCGAAACTTCCAACAGTTCTTAACATAGCGGTCGGTGCAAAATGACATTTCGTGTTTTTAAATTGAAAAATAACCATGACAATGCACTTTTTTCTAAATTCCGGCAACTGAATTGATTAGCACTAGTTAATATCTAACTACTACAATGTTTTAAATTTATTTTATTCGTCCATATTAAGCGTGTCTCAGTTTTGTAAATATTTTCCCTTATATTTCACACAAACAAGGGACCAGACGACGTGAGACGACGTCACACACTCTCCAATCTCTTACAGGGCGTTTTCGCGAGCTTTAATAAAATTCAAACTTGTAGAATTAATTTCAATATGAAAACGAACTTAAAAAAAAAATACTGCATGTATTATTAAAAAATAAATTTGCATGTCATCTACATGATAATATTTTTTTTAAGTCAAAATATTTATCACTCAACTTCCTTATTGACGCCCTGAAAGTCAACATAACAAACGCATCCAGCAAATTTAGCCAGATTTATGCGACGAAAGTTGGACCTCCCGAATATATGCCACCAAGCAAAGCCGCGGCAGATATTTAAATGACGTTCAGCCTTACTAAAAAAAAACACTCCGCGGCCGTTAAACGGTGTTTCTGTAGCATGTTGTGTAAAGTCTGTACATTTCGTTTTTCAAATTCTTACTAAACAAAATATATGGTTTTGATCTGACAACGTCGCCATTTTACCAGCCTTACTAATAAACTTTCTGAAAAATTTGTACAATGGTCAAACAACCATGTATGAAGAATCCTTACTAATTAAGAACTGACAAAAAATTGTTCATGGAAAGATATGTACATTGCTTACACGGCCAAGGAGGGTAGTTTATCTGTTGTATATATTTGTTCCATTTGTAATTTTCAACGAATTTCGAATTTTTTTTTAATGTCCTATATATTTATTATTTTTTGAGATGTCGTAAAAACAAATACCATTTTAGAACCAAAATTTAATTACCTTTAAGATTTTCATATCTAAAATATACTTAAATGTTTAAAAATTGTAGTATTTTAAGATTCAAACATCAAGTTGGAAAAAAAAACTCACTTACCCCAAACACTTTCTATTAAAACATTGAAATATTTGGAAAAATTCTAAATTAAAAAAACACAGTCCTTTTATTTAATGATTTTAAAATAAATCTGTCACCTCACTTTTTACTCCTTCAAACAATAAAAAAATATAAAAAAATCTTGAAATTCGCTTTTCATATCCAAAAATTTACAATAAAAAAACTCACGTTTGAATACATTGCTTGCACATCTTAAGGCATTAATTTCTTTGATACGTTTACTAAAATATGTATTAGACATTTTAGTCACCAAAAAACATCACTTTCAAGAATTTATAATAAAATAAAGATCTTAAAATGCAAATTATTTCTGAACATAACCTATGAACCATTTTCTGACAGCTTAATTTAGAACACACGATTTTAGTGCCACAATTTGACTTAAACTAACAAAAAACAACACAAATTAATAGCAAATATATTGAATACATGAATATAAGTGCGAATTAGTCATAAAGATTGAAATCATTAACTAAAAGATCATATTAATCAGACAAACATCCGCGACTGACTTTTTTCCGTAGTGTTAGCGTACGCGGTTATATTTTCGGCAATGCGCAGGCGCATCAATCACACCACCTAGCGGATTATTATGAAAACTCCAATTTACAAGTAAAATTTCCAGCGTTGCCACATGTAAAGATTCACAAAAACACCGTTTAACGGCCGCGGAGTGTTTTTTTTTTTAGTAAGGCCGTTAATATTCCACACTTATTGCCATAAAATATACTTTCAAATAAATAAAAAAAATCAGTGGATATCTCACACACAACTTGATTTATTTACATTTTAAAATCGAGCGTCCTTATTGAAATACCCTATATAATATAAGAAATAAGTGAAATTTGAGGGCAATAAACGGAGAAAAGGCGGAAAGCGTGGAATTATTTTAAAAGAATAATGACATGCAAACACGCGTCGCAGTGATATTTTTATAATAACGTTTCCGTTGAAAATAACACATCACGTGCGACCCATTTGTGTTTATACCGAAATACTAGACGTGCTTTAAGTATTTGGAATGGTGAAAAGCTCATAGATTACATGGATAATGTTTATATGTGAATACCATCAAAGATTTAAAAATATTTGTCTAGATTTATTTTTTGTCTCCTAGTTGTGACATACAAGATTCTTTTTGAGAATGTCCGCGTCATTGGACTTGTGATTTTATATTGTGCAACGGGAATAATATAGTCATACATATTACGTGATTCATTTTGGCCCAATCTCTATATAAATCTCGGAATATTATAATTTGAATTGTTCTTCGAGCTCATCCCAACATTATTTTATTGTAAACAAGCTTCTGCCCGCGACTTCGTCTGCGTAGGATTAGTACTTCGAGTAATCTATTTTCTTTTCCTAGGTCCCATCTATGTTTATACCAAAATTCTTAACCTATTTATTTTAAATATGAATAATTCTTGATTCGATTCAAAGTATTAGGCTAGTACTTCAAATACATTCAGTAATTTAAATATTTTCCAAAATAGAATTTTGATTTAACAATTAATGTTTTGCAAAATGTCATTCTCAAATTTTGACGTTTTCTATTAAACTATCATTTATTATTATTTTCAATATATTGAAAATAAATAGCTAGCTTCATAGATTATAGCCTATATGTTATTCTGATGTATGAGCTATATTATTGTAAAGTTTCATTAAAATCCATTCATAAAATTTCGACTTAAAGCGGAACAAACATTCATACATCAAAAAACATGATATTTATCCAAATAAAGTGTTGTTATCATTGCTCAGAGTTTAGCTAATTAGGTTTACAGTCCAGTTACAACACGATCGATCTTCATGTTCACTTTTTCAATAATGTAATATTTTTTAAATTTAAATTGATGACATACATTACATAATTCAAGCACATTTTTTATTTATTTATTATACATATATTTTTTAACCATTAACTCCACACACCCTTGGAAAAATTCCCCGTGGAACGATTTGACGGCCTCTGTATTTCCTCCTACCCACAACATGGGTCTCTTTAAGACCTTTCTCTCCCCAAAAATACTCACCAAATAACATAATATTCAAAGATGACATAGGCCGTATAAATTTGGGAGATGGGTATGGATACCGCCGCCCCGGGAACCACTTATTGAATTACCAACACCCCTGTCGTAGGTCACCCCAAATGGTTTGCTACGTTTGGTGACTTAACCACGGGTCGTGGGCTGACGTTTATCCGGATCTTCGCGGAGGATGCGTCTGCCCATGAACTGCGTGGCAGGTTGGTAGAGACCGGTTCGGGATTCTACAGAAATATTGCATTTCCCCGCAGTGGAAGAGATAGTTTCATAGACCACTCCTGGACACAAACACTCCTCATAAATTTCTCCTTCTTAGAACATCCTCGCCTTCCTTTCACTTAAAAGTCCCTCCACACAGCATCCCCAAAGATGACTTATGCTCTGAGGGGAATTATTTTCCTCCGGTCTTTCTGTGTAGAACTTATGTAAAAAAATGCTGTGAGGGAAATTATTTTCGTTAAGGCTTCCTGTTTGGAGTAAATATTTAAAATATATATATATACAGATGCAAACCTTCTATCCATTCAGTATGGTGCATTTAGCCACTAATCCTATAATCTTATTCCTAGACAATTCCCCTGGAATCGTGAAACTGTGGAAAGCTTGCAAATACGCGCGGTTATTTAAAACTTTAAGAGGATACCCGGCGGTGATTTTTCCATACAAACGTATTCCCTATTTATCTCTCTGGATTTTAACCCTAGAGAAAATATTGTTTTTGCATAAAATAGATATCAACTACTAGCGTGTCGGTACTTTTGTTTTTTTTTTGATAAGTTACTTTTTATAGAAGTTATGACTTTCCAAAAATCAATAAATTGACTGGTTTAAACGCCGTCAAAAGATGTTCAGTATACAAACGAGACAATGTTTTTTTAAAAAAAGCAAAACGTACAGACATAAAATAGTTTTTTCTTATGTAGTTGGTAAAAAAAAAAATTAAAAATCAGTCCACTTTTGGAGGAGAAAAGTGGGGAATACAAAACCTCAATTTTAGTTAGGTGTCAGTGCATTGTCCCTTTCGCTCAATATCCGGTGGAGTAAGAGCAACAGTGACGGCCTAAGAGTATGGATATTAGAGAGACGGCATGTGAAGTGTGCCCGCGCGCTCCAAGTGTGCCTTTTCGAGAATTTTACTTACATGGCTGACATTGGCTGCTGTTTTTTGGTCGTTTAATACGTTCCGACATTTTTACGATAGCAGCCATCTTCCATGGTGACAGCCAATGTCAGCCGTATGGGTAAAATTCTCGAAAAGGCACACTTGGAGCGCGCGGGCACACTTCACATGCCGTCTCTCTAATATCCATACTCTTAGGTGACGGCAATATTTTAGTAAAATCTATTTCTGCACCACCGGGTATCATCTTAAGAAGCAGTTTAATTTGAAAACTACTCCGACTATAAAGCCCAGTGTTTGCTCTGGTAAACCATTTTCGTTGCCAAAAATACGTCTCTTATTTAACGATTGCAATTATCGGCCAGAGTTTCCTGTTATGTTGCGCTAAACGATAATATGAATGTATGTAATATGTTGTAATTGCTGTTTTGACGTGGTAATAAATTCATTTTATGCGTAAGATGGCGACATTTCATCTAGACATCATACAGAGGTTCCTAACATAAAATCTATGTTTCCACGATTATCATTAAATATATCTTACTAATATTATAAACGCGAAAGTTTGTATGGATGTATGTATGTTTGTTACTCTTTCACGCAAAATTTACTGAATGGATTTTAATGAAACTTTACAATAATATAGCTCATACATCAGAATAACATATAGGATATAATTTATAAAGCTAGCTATTTATTTTCAATGTATTGAAAATAATAATTATTGTATAGTAGAAAATTAAAAAAAATTTGAGAATGACATTTTGCGAAACAATTATTGTTAAATCAAAATTCTATTATTATTCATTAGTGAATTTATTTGAAGTACTCGCCTAATACTTTGAATCGAATCAAGAATTATACATATTTTAAATAGATAGGTTAAGAATTTTGGTATAAACGTTGATGGGACCTAGGAAAAGAAAATAGATTACTCGAAGTACTAATCCTACGCAGACGAAGTCGCGGGCAGAAGCTAGTTTATATACGAATGTAC